>CAKAOH010021495.1:0-25429 GCA_916701665.1 Sebastiscus tertius | reverse complement strand
TCTCTCTCTCTCTCTCTCTGGTACCTGATTGTTGCTCACCGGCAATATTTGCTGTTCATTTTATGTTTATTTTTGTTTATAGCTTATATTGTATATTGTATATTGTTAAATTTCAATTTTTTTATTCTTATTTTATTCTAACGTTTTTAACTATTCTATTGTATTTTTTACTGCTTATTTGCACCAACAAACCAAAGCAAATTCCTAGTGTATACCTGATACACCTGGCAATAAACAAGAATCTGATTGTGATTGTGATTGTGATTCGAGATAGAGTTTCTGATGTCTTGTCTTGTCTTGTCACGACGTATTTCGAGCATACTGTTACTGCTTTCACCTCAAGCGAGGCACTTCGTACTCAGACTTGAATAGGCCTTCTGCATTCTGAGTAGTCACATTCCCGTTCACATGAAAAGTGGACAGGGTGTGTGACACAGTAAATCTGACAAAAAAGACTGACTGGTATATTTTTTTGGCAAAAGCCCTGCAAGTTGGAGTGCACGTACAACTCCCACACATGTCATGTGCATTGCATAGCAGATTGTCACCCACTAGATACAGGGCATACATCAATTAGTCTGCAGTGAGGTTTGAATATACTTTAACCTTATCTTCTGAAAAGCTGAAAAAATCTGTTCAGTGAATCCAGAATGCACCAGTTTGTAGGAGTATCTCAATTAAAAGCATGCACACCTCATTCGTACTTTGCTTCACACGAGAACCACAGCCAGACCGCGCCCTACCGCACATACCATCACTAATGATTCTTGTTGTATTTAATACAATGACAATAAAGCTTTCTGTTCTATTCATTAATCGCTCAGCTCACATAAACCACCCTTTCTTTGTCAGAGCAGAAGAGTGTACATAGTGTCTGTTTGTTGCAGAACATTGTATTACAATTAAATATTTTAATTTTGTTTTCAAAAGACTAAAATCATGTCGTCTTGTGAAGGGCTCATTGCATGGGTGGAAAAAAGTACAAAATGCAAGTCTCCCTCAAAAATAATCCAAGGCACACTGTAGTATTCTAACAAAATTAAATGCCTTTATTTTACATGGCAATAATTGTTTAAAATGACCAACGCGTTGCTACCAACATAGGTCTTCATCAGGGTCACTGTGAGCATTCAGCAGTAGCTTGCACACCTATATTGTATTATACTAATCAGTAGGAAGGAAATGACACATCATCAATAGGGAGGAGAAAGAGATCCTCCCTCCCCAAAAAAGGGAGGGGGAAAAAAGAAAGGGATTAAAAGGAAGTGAAGAAAAGAGGAGATGAGATAAACATAAATGACTAAAATAAAGACAAATATGATACAATGTGAATACTAAGTCAAGGTGGACCCAATACTTTCTTATGTACATGATGAGTTCCTCAATACATAACTACAGTCTCATCCACATTTTTCTGCTTACAAACACACTTTGACTACAAAATGACCTTACCCTTCAACAGTTCAATATATTAAAATACAATTGTCTATTATGATGTGATATTTCATAAATATTTCTGCTCATGGCTACAAACACGTATTATCTACAAATCACCTTAACTTTCAATAGTTCAATCTATTAAAATACAATTTTTATACAGTGTTATTCCTGAAGTGAATTTTGTTGCTTTTAGTTGTACAATCCAAAGGGTCTTTCGTTGGAGTAGTCTTTTCAGGCAGTCGCCTCCTCTGATGTCCTTTTCAACAATTTCTGTAAGGCTGTATTCGAAACCACATACTATACTAGTAGTACATACTGATTTGGCCAAAATGTACTATGTAGTATGCAGTATGCGAACAAAAGCAAAATCTCCAGTATGCATCGGACCAGTCTATGGCTGTATTCGAAACCTCATACTGAATACTACATACTAAATTTTGGCCAAATCAGTGCGTACTACTAGTATAGTATGCGGTTTCGAATACAGCCTATCTTCTTTGTGATTTTTCTGTGTGGTTTTTCAAAGGAATTAATGTCAAGTAAGTGCAATAATTAATTCACCTTCGTTAAGTACAAAGCTTCTTAACATAACTAAAGTATGTAGCATTTAAAGACTAAAGCCTTGTTAAATTAGTAAAGCATGAAAGTTTAGATTCTATACTGATTCAGTTCATATCTGAAGCGTATAGGAATTATTAGGATTCCTGCAGGCACTGAAAATGTTTATTTTATATGTCAGAAATTGAGATGTGAACTTTCAACAAAGCGGGTGCTACTAACAGGTCAAAATCCCCCCTTGCGTAACATCGCAGATCATGACAGGATACCGCTAAAACTAATACACGCTAAAGTTACATAACATAAAACAAGTCTATAGTGGTTCTGTGAGGCTGTACTTCAAGGGACACTTGTGGACAGTAATAGTTGTCACCTGCTAGTTGAAACTATACAACAGATAAAAGTTTTGAAGGAAAATGCGTCATCATTGTTCTGCCAAAAAACCCACCTGCTGTGAATAGGGTTCATTGGGAAACGTTAAAGGTATATAGAGGTTTTTAATATATTTTGTTCTCGGCTATAAACACTGAGAGAGGTTACCTTGATTCCAAAAGCTAATGATTTGTTTCTGGAAGAACATTTAAATATTATTTTTCTCTGTTTTAAGTGTAAATGCGCAACAAGCGATCAAACACTGACGCACCACTGCGCCAAAACAGGACAGTTCCATCTGCTCCACACAAAGAACAGCGACAACTGCGCACATCTGGACCAATGTCAGGATTATTGTAGACCCATTATAATTATTAGAATTATTTTAATAAGAAGTTCACCTCGAGCACAATATTCAGCATTGATTGTCATATTTCCTGGGCTACCTGACGCATGAGGAGAATGATGTCCCCACCGGGCATTATAATGAGTGACTGGGTTGGTCCCACTATATAAAGAAGGCGCGCCCACTGCTCTGCTCTGTCTCCATTCAAGCCAAGATGAGCTACGGATCTGAAAGCTATACCTCCTCCTCCTCCTACCGGAATATTTTCGGGGATTCTCCCCGTTATGCGTCCTCTCTATCGCGACCAGCGATGTCCTCCTCCCGGGTAGAGTGGTCCTGGCACAACGACTCATCCAGTGGCTTATCCAGCAAAAGGTCCAGCCGCTACATGCCACTGGATCCCAGCTTTGACCTGGCGCAGAGCAGCGCCCTCGACGACTTCAAAATCGTTCGCACCAATGAGAAGGTACAACTTCAGGGTCTCAACGACCGCTTTGCGACGTTCATCGAGAAAGTGCACAACTTGGAGCAGCAGAACAAATTAATAATGATTGCGTCGGACACCATCCAGCAGCAGACCGGTCCGTCCCGCCTGGTCGAGCTTCACGAGCAGAGGTTCCTTGAACTGCGCTCCCAGCTGGACCAGCTGAACCGGGAGAAGTCCCAGCTCATCATCGACAAGGATCGTATGCAAGACAAACTGCAGAAGTACGAGGAGAAGTACAAACAGGAGTTCCACGCCCGGGAGTACGCAGAGTTCAACCTGGCGGAGTTTAGGAAGGACGTGGACGACGCCACGATGGTGCGCATGGACCTGGAGAATAAGGTGGGATCTCTGCAGGTCGAGATCGACTTCCTCAAGAAAGAGCGCGAGGAGGAGGTGGCCGAGCTGATGGTCAAGATCGAGAACTTCAATGTGTCCATGGGGACGATGGAGGTGTCCAAGCTGGACCTCACCTCCGCCCTCAAAGATATCCGAGTCCAGTACGAGTCCATAGCGTCCAATAACCTGCAGTCCACCGTGGAGTGGTACGAGAACAAGATCGCCGAGCAGGCCAGGCAGAGCACCAGTGACAAACACGCCAGCGAGGAGAAGATGAACGAGTCCTGGAGGCAGCTGCAGTCCAAGATCGACGAGATAGACAGTCTGAGAGGAACTAACAAGTCTCTGGAGAAGCAGCTTCACGAGATGGAGGAGAGGTACCGTAGGGAGATGCTAAACCACCAGGTAATCACCCAATAATGACTTGCTAAGAGAGCATAAGAAGGGACATTTTTTATTTCATTTTCAGTCATAAAAGTTTATTTACATTGAAATTAACAAACTGTATAGCGTTTTTTTTTGTTTTTATAAGATGTGAATGTCAGCAATACCAATGAGAGGAGCAGCTGAGCTCTGTCCGTGGTGCTGAAACTTACTCCCCGGGACAGCGCACTCAGCAGCTGCATCTGACAGAGGTCTTTGTTTTGGGCCACTGCGATTATTCCTCTGCAAGAAATGTGGTCACAGCCTATTAATTCTATCTTTAACCCTGCTCTACTTGCCTTGTGTTGTTTGATTATACTTAGAACGACATGGCAAAGGTGGAGAAAGACATGAGGGACGTTCAGAGCAGTATAACTCGTCACGTGAGGGAGTACCAGGATCTGCTCAATGTCAAGATGGCACTGGATATTGAAATTGCAGCTTACAGGTGAGGTTCTTCTCTCAAAGACACACACCACACGCCATCAGTTATGATATAACCTCTATGTAATAGGATTTACAGGCATTTTTTAAGGGGTAAAGTCACTCCCTCCCTTGTTAAAATGCTGCTCCTGACCACCATTATTCCTTTCCAAACCCTCCCCTGCATCATCCTCTCTGCAGGAAACTCCTGGAAGGGGAGGAGAAACGCATCGATAAGGGGATCAACATCTCTGGTGTTCAGGGCTACTACCGGAGCCATAGTTACACCAGCTCCAGCAGGGGCTCCATGAAGGAGGGCAAGAACGAGGACCCGCAGCAGAGCATGTCCGGAGGCAAGACTGAGGTGACGGTGGTCACCACCACCTCCACCACCACGGACAACCTCAGCGACATTCCCATCAATCAGAATAACTAAGAGCCTACTGTACGCTTGTTTTTGACCCCCTTATCCCTGCATATCCCATGCTAAAACAAACCCTGAGCCTTTACACTTCAGCACTTGTGGGGATCTATTGGCTCCTTATTATAAGCACAGTAAGATCGCCATGGTGTCTATCTAAGATAAGAAATCTAAGGTGCTTCTATAGGAATGTCAAAACTACCAAATTTTGTAAACAGTTTTCACAATGTGCTATGAAGTATACCGGGAAGAGTACTGGTTGAGACTGTTCTGGATTGTTGTTCTACTTGTGATAAGTAACTTAGTAGTGAGTGTGTCTTTATCTCTACACTGTGGCCTATCATAACTGGGATTATTTAGGGGGCGGAGAAGCTGAAAGTTGGGCATTTTATTTTGTGGATTACTGAATTCCAGTGTAAAGCTGCAGAAATGTACAAGATATAAGCAGCATTTTATAGTATACAGCTATAAAAATGGATGAATGGTTCATGGTTGCAAATGTCAAGCCTTTATCTTTATCCTCTGTCTGAGGAAAAAAAAAATCACTACTACTACTGCTACTACTACTACTGCACTGCCAAACTTTTCTAAGTGCACATGCAACACCACTTCCTTGAAATCAAACATTTTTCTGAAAACCCAGTATGTCACTAATACATAAACCAACCAATCAAGATTTAGCCATAAAACAAATAACTGTAGGATGTGAAGTGCCTTAAAACACCAGCAGCTTTTTTATGGCCATGTGTGTGATGTGTATGATTCTGTTAAGTGGGGTGTTTAATCATTTATTAATCTCTTTATTATTAGAGCTACGGTGACTACTAAAGCATAGGGATCGATTTTATTTGACATGCTATTCTCTTTACTGTTATTACTATGTATTGCTGTATGACACCATATATATCAATAAAGACTTGACATTATTGAGGCTGCACGTGATTTCATTATGTTTGCTTCATATGCAACACCCACTTTTTAATGGTCTAGAAAAGATCATATTTTGTACTCACATTTGTACTAAGTACATTTATTCAAGTACTTAAGTACAATTCTGAGGTACTTGTACTTTACATGAGTATTTCTATTTTGTGCTACTTAATACTCGTACCAAAGAACATATATTGCCAAGTATCATCAGATAATCCGCAATTCATTTGTAGTTCCAAAACGAAAAACGGCCGTTTTCTGATTTTTGGTTTCTGAATCAAAAAACGAAAAACAAATCCAACCCGGGCCGTTTTTGGTTTTTGATAATTCCTTTTATCATTATTCATTTTTGATTGAAGAACGGGATTTTTGTTTTTTTGTTTCCAAACGAAAACGAACGACCAAATTCAATAAACGATCCAATTTTCATCCAGATCCAGTTTTTTGCAAGTTTCTTTCTGTCATTTTCTCTTTTGAATCGAAGAGCGAATAACAGCAGTCACGTGACCCGGAAGTGAAAGCAAACATGTCAAAATAAAAGCCAAGAAGATAGGTCCGTCATTCTATAAAAGTGTAACATTCTTTAAGCACAGGATCGGGGTAACAGTAGAAGTAGGCTAAATAAATACACAAATAAATACATACATAGCTACATAAATATATTTTTTTTGTTCTTTTCATTAACACACAAATGTCTTTTATCCAAAAAGTGTGTGATAAATTACAGGGAGGGACTTTACAGATGTTATACAGAACTCTCACGTAATTGAGACTTTTCTCTCTCACACTCTTACTATGGGCTGTTTCTTTATGTCTGCAGGTGAGAAGCACTATGTGGCTACTCCTTTCAACACACCTGACACCACCTAATCCCTTGCAATCCTCTCGGAAGGCTCTAGCCTAGTAGCTGTAGTTCTGTTTTCACCCAGTAGAGTGTACCATAGGAGTACAATATATTTAAGCAGTGAATATGTCCACAATGCTCTGTGATCTAACTCTCAAAAGACACAAAGGTACACAATCCTTTTTGTTATTTCTCCAGGCATGGGCAATGGCAAATTCCCATTAAGATAATGTATTGTATTTTTTTAAATAATTTTTTGTGATGTACTATTTAGTTGTGCAGCGTGAATTAAAAGCCTAATTAATTGTGATTCAGCATTCCCAGTATTGTTCTTCTAAGTATTATTGTGGGAATGCTGATTCAGCAAAATATTAAGCTTTTTCCACATTTTTTTCTACAATGTAACTCAATGGAGAAAATCTTCAAATCCTCTTAAACGTACTCCACTTTGAAATGCTACTGCTTCCACATACTTTCAGCTGCAGACGTCATTTAAACTTTAAACGGGTTACAAGTCTTTGAACCATTAAGCTATGATTCAGCTTTTTGATAACTTTTAAATTTTTTCATTTATCGCAGTTTACGTTTTATGAAATTTTCAGACCATTTCAGATTTTATAATGGGTGTGTATTGCGTGGGTCGTTAAGGGCTAGAGCACGTGACTATGGCCATGCTGTGTCCACTCTATAGTTGGCTATCAATCAGGTACTCTGCCACAGTTTACTCTCTGCTTAGGGTCGAATATAATTTTGATTTACTTTGTGATTTGGTGGTGTGGTTCCAATATTTTATATCATTTTCTCTTTGTTTTGAGATGTAAACTTTCAAATCTTCAATAAATAGAAGCCATATAACACACTATAAATAATCACATTTAATCTGATTTCCCAAGCTACATGTAGCCTACATCAGAGAGAACGGTTGGGAAAGTGGACCAGGCAGACAGTGTCTGGTCAGTTTCCTCCCAAAAACAAGACTGATGAAAAGAATATGAAAGCTGCATAATGTAGGGATTAACTAACTCTGAAGGGAGGCAGTAATTCAACATCACAGATGCAGGCTGCCCTTGAACACAAAAGAAGAAGAAGATTTTCCAAGCTTTTTGCGTTTGACGCCAGGATTTCCGAGTGCCCCTGAACGCCTCAATCAAATCTAACCGCGCCACACTGCCACAGTTTGTCCTGAAGTCTTCTCTGGTGAGTGGCAGTGAGACTCTCTGCTAAATGTTAACGAAATGTGAAATACACGGGTTTTAAACATGCATTGAAATTAGTTTGTGACTCATACAGAACTCAAACATGAATATAAGGGTGAAATATTTCCCCTGTACAGCGCAGTACAGCCTTTATCATTAGCTAGCTAATATTAGCAACGATGCTAACGCTAGCATTGTGGCTAACGCTAACTTTAACTGCCAAAAAAAGACTAGTTAGTTAGTTAGAGGTTTATTTCCAATTAAAAACAAAGTATTTTGTTTTCACTTTTCAACTCAACTAACTACATGTCCACCAATATGAAGCTAAGTAACATGTAAAGAAATGAACTACTAACGCTAGTGTTGTTTGCTGTGGTGGACTGCTAGCTAGACACCAGCTAATCCTTGATGTCAGTTAAGAACGAGCTAACTTAGAACATGTTGATGCTCGTCTCTGGCTTAGTTTTTGCCAGCAGTGTTAGCTGTTAGCAGCATTCAGTTAGGTAACATTAAAGCTGAAGTAGACGAGATTGGAGCAAATATGATTCAAAAAAAATATTTTTAAAGAATGGTCGCTATATCGTGACAATAGTACATGAAACAGGTAACCTGACAAAAAACATGTGCCTCTGTGTCCTCCGGTGTCCTCTGGTGCTCCTAACGGCATCTGCAAGATTTTACAGACCGGAGGAAAACCAGCAGTCAAGGCTGATCTGAGGTCTGCTGTCCATCCACTGTCTATGAGAGCCAGCTGTCTATTTCTCTCCTCAGATGTTTTCAGAATCATCTTGACGTGTGTGTTTAACTGTAAAATGAGAAAGTTTGACACGCCGCCGCCATTGTAAAATCTGGTGAAGGAACGCCTCGTACCAGAGCACAGCGAATAGGAACGCTCTCTCTCTCTGAAATGACCTGTGATTGGTCAAAGTCTCTCATCACGGAATAGATTTTTTAAAGCCTAAAAACAGAGCCATGAGGAGGTGCAGAAGTCTAGTTTTCTCTTAGAACACTTGAATTACATATGCTGAAAGGTTGTTATGGAATTTTTGCCCAATGATGCCAAAAATATACTGCCTACTGCCACTTTAAGGCAAACATACATTTTTAATATGATAGCAGGATGCTGAATAGGTTGTAACTGTTATTTACTATATATTTCTTTAGTTTGTTGTTGAATGTGCCTATATAAACCAGAGGTTACATACACACACTAAAACGTTAATGTAGTCAACAATGAACAACAGCTGTGAAACTCAACAGTTATTTGGTAACCTACTGTGTGAGAGAATGTGTATTTTTATGGATCAACAGGTGTGGCAGCAATCGCTTCAGGGTGTCAGATCAGGACACTATTTTGTGCTCAGGTGAGAATGTAGAAACAGAGAGATGCAGAGTCCAAGTGTAGAGTTAAGGCTGTTTATCTTGATGCAGATCAAACCATACAAAATAATGGTGTGTGAAAGGAGCCTAATGAGAAATTAAATTGTTAAATGCAAGATCCATCACAGTTTCTGTATATTTTCCATGGACGCACACATGAAATGTCCATTAGGCATCAATCATAGCAGGTGAAGTCCAGTCGTCTTCTCCTTATCTGTATTTCTCCCTCAGTGCTGTATTTGGGGGCCTACTCAGTGCAGGCACACTGATGGCACATGCACAACGCATGATCGGGCACAGGTGATAGGAGGAGGAGACATGCACAGTGAGAGCACCCATGCCTGGATAAATAACAATAAGGATTGTGTATCTTTGTGTCTTTTGAGAGCTAGATCACAGAGCACAGTGAACATAATTCACTGCTTAAATATATTGTACTCCTATGGTACCCTCTACTGGGTGAAAACAGAACTACAGCTACTAGGCTACAGCCTTCCTAGAGGAGTGCAAGGGATTAGGTGAAAGTGTCAGGTGTGTTGAAAGGAGTAGCCACATAGTGCTTCTCACCTGCCGACATAAAGAAACAGCCCATAGTAAGGGTGTGAGAGAGAAAAGTCTCAATTACGTGAGAGTTCTGTGTAACATCTGTAAAGTCCCTCACTGTAATTTATCACACATTTTTTGGATAAAAGACATTTGTGTGCTAATGAAAAGAATGAAACAAAAAAATATCTATTTATGTATATGTGTATGTATTTATTTGTGTATTTATTTAGCATATTTATCTTCTACCGTTACCCAGATCCTGTGCTTAAATAATGTTAACAGGGCGGACACACAGGGAACGTCAGGAGCGCGTGGCGGCTGCGTTACCTGTTGTTTTTTATTTCGGCGTCCGTGTTAACAGGTTATAGCAGCCACACTGCGTCTCAGCTGCGTCTCTTTTATAGAATAGAGGTCTCGCCTATTTTTGACTCATGCAGCGTGCGTCTCACAGCAGCAACATACAGTGAAGGTGATCTATTGACAGTATATTAACATCATATCAGCTACATTAATACAGTTTACATGTCTAGACATCTGTAGAATATGTCACAGACAGTGAAGGTGATCTATTGACTGTATATTGACATCATACCAGCAAGACTTTACTACTGTTTTGAGGTCTATCTGTAGAATATGTTACAGAGACTTATTTTTAAATCAACAGTTTCTGCTATCATTTCAAAATAAAAGCCCTCAAGCGTTTTGTTCTATGGACAGAATTCCTTCATTTGTTAACACAAGGCTTTTATTCTGAAATACATGCCGGACAGTGTTCTAGAACATAGAGTGACTTGGAGAGCTCCATGAATGAATATAGTACGGAGTTTTAATTGTGGATTATTACTATTATTTACAAATTACCACACGTGTCTTAACCTCTCTCTGTCTAAAATAAATGATATTTATAATGAAATGAAATGGCCATTAAAAGGCAAACTCTATGTAGAAAGAAAGGGCTGACAGCAGCAGCAGAAACACAGCAGACAAGCAGCTGAAATGCAGCTGGTGTGAACACCCGACGCATGTATCACGCAGCCACCACGCGACACAGCTGCCACGTGCTCCTGACGTTCCATTTGTGTCCACGGCTTTAGACCATGGGAATAACGTGTGAATTTTGAAAATGGGCATAGTTCCCCTTTAATATTCATGTTTGCTTGCAGTGTGCTGCAGTTTGACAACAGAGGGCAGCAGAGGCCTGTCAGTGGGATGCTGCTTTCAAGGGACGTTGAGCAAAACTAAACATATATTATTTCAACTTTACTTTATCTTTAAAGAGTAACTTTAAATATGAATTAAGATCTTACACTTTTCAAACTCCTCCAGTGAAACTCACTCCTCTCTCTCTTTTGTCCATTTTCAGCATCTCTTCATTTATCCATTTTAGCCTCATTCTCACCTCAGGCTTTTGAGAAGAAGAGGCACAAAACACGCACATGCTCTTTATTGATTTGTGCAGAATGTTGTTGGACACCAGTAATAGTTGTCACCTGCTAGTTGAAACTATACAACAGATAAACGTTTTGAAGGAAAGTGCGTCATCATTGTTCTGCCAAAGAAAACACCTGTAGACCCGCTGTGAATATAGATTTAGGGTGTGGTAGGGTTCATTGGGAAACGTTAAAGGTATATCTATAAAGGGTTTTAATATATTTTTTTTTTCTCGGCTATAAACATTGGAGAGGTTATTCTGTAAAAAAAAAAAAAAAAAAAGTCTAAAATAACGGAAATTTTCCGGCAGCAGGGGCGCCAGAAAATGTCTGTTAAAAAACGGAAAAATACTGTCCGTTAATTAACATCAATAAAATGTAAAAAAAAAAAAAAAAAAAGTAATTATCTTTATATAATTAGCCTTTATTACTGTAATTTTACAAAGAAATATTTTACTTTTAACATATATTTATTGTTAGAATATCATACACCGTAAATCTAAGACTATTTACATATAAATCACAAATGAAACATGTAATTTTACGTTGCAAAAGGCTAAATTTACATTAACTCAGAAGTTTTGCAAAAACAATCTGTATTTTTAAAAGAAATATTTTTAGTATTCCATGAAATCCTTTTCTTCTAACATACATTAATTGTTAAAATAGAGTCATAAACCTCTAAAAAAACAAAATAATTATCTTTAAAAATTATCAAGAAAAGCTTAAATATAGATAATTACGATTGTGATTACAAAAAAATACTGTAAATCGAAGACCATTTAAACATAAATCACAAATGAAACATGTAATTTTTACATTTTGTTTCTATCATTTTGAAATACAGACACAAAATGTAAAATTTCTTGAATAAATCTGTGTATGCTTTTTTTTTTTACATCTGCTCCAAAAAAATGTTGTTGTTTTTTTACAGTGTACCTTAATATCAAAAGCTAAAGATTTGCTTCTGGAAGAACATTTCAATATTATTGTTTCTCTGTTTTAAGTGTAAATGCGCAACAAGCGATCAAACACTGACGCACCACTGCGCCAAAACAGGACAGTTCCATCTGCTCCACACAAAGAACAGCGACAACTGCGCACATCTGGACCAATGTCAGGATTATTGTAGACCCATTATAATTATCATAATAATAATAATAAGGAAGTTCAACCTCGAGCACGATATGCAGCATTGATTGTCATATTTCCTGGGCTACCTGACGCATGAGGAGAATGATGTCCCCACCGGGCATTATAATGAGTGACTGGGTTGGTCCCACTATATAAAGGAGGCGCGCCCACTGCTCTGCTCTGTCTCCATTCAAGCCAAGATGAGCTACGGATCTGAAAACTATACCTCCTCCTCCTCCTACCGGAAGATTTTCGGGGATTCTCCCCGTTATGCGTCCTCTCCATCCCGGACAGCGATGTCCTCCTCCCGTGGAGGAGGGTACCGGTCCTCCTCTGCCTCCCGTAGCAACGTCTCCTCCATGGGCGCGTACAACAGAAAGTCCGGCCGCTCCGTCTCCATGTCCATGCCGCTGGAGCCCTTCGACCTGGCGCAGAGCAGCGTCCTCAACAACGAGTTCAAAATCGTCCGCACCAATGAGAAGGAGCAAATGCAGGGTCTCAACGACCGCTTTGCCATGTTCATCGAGAAAGTGCGCAACTTGGAGCAGAGCAACAAAGTGCTGGAGACGGAGTTGACCGCGTTGCGCCAGCGGCAGACCGAGCCGTCCCGCCTGGCCGAGCTGTACCAGCAGGAGATCCGAGAACTGCGCTCCCAGCTGGACGAGCTGAACGGGGAGAAGTCCCAGCTCGTCATCGAGAGGGATTGTATCGAGGACGACCTGCAGAAGCTCCGAGGGAAGTACGAAGAGGAGTACCGAGCCCGGGAGGACGCCGAGACCACCCTGAAGGCTTTCAAGAAGGACGTGGACGACGCCACCATGGTGCGCCTGGACCTGGAGAAGAAGGTGGAGTCTCTGCTGGACGAGATCAACTTCCTCAGGAAAGTGCACGACGAGGAGGTGGCCGAGCTGACGGACATGATCCACGCCGCCCAGGTGTCTGTGGAGATGGAGGTGTCCAAGCCGGACCTCACCTCCGCCCTCAAGGAGATCCGAGGCCAGTACGAGTCCATGGCGTCCAAGAACCTGCAGTCCGCCGAGGACTGGTACAAGACCAAGTTCGCCGACTTGTCCGAGCAGGCCACCCGGAGCACCGAGGCCATACGAGCCAGCAGGGAGGAGATGAACGAGTTCAGGAGGCAGCTGCAGTCCAAGACCATCGAGATAGAGAGTCTGAGAGGAACCAACGAGTCTCTGGAGAAGCAGCTTCACGAGATGGAGGAGAGGCACAATGTGGAGATTGGAAACTACCAGGTAAATCACTCCAATAATTACTTGTTCCTGTGCTTTTCATGTACCTTTTTATGATTTTATTCAAGATTCGAGAGTTTTATTTGCCATTTGCACTGAAGTACATTGGAATTCTGAGCAGTTTACACCGAGTCAGCTTTAAGAAAAGAAAAAAGGTAGAAAAGGCATAAGGTAATTACAGTACAAAATAAGTAGCACATTCAACTCAACACAATAAATAAATAGATTATTGAAATATAAAACGCCCTCAGTGTAGTCAATAAATAAACTAAACTACCCTCTGCATAGGAACGATACCCCCAGAATACAAATATTCAGTATATATATATATGCTCCATGACCATTTCAAAAGAACTTGTAGCTCTCATAAAAATATTTAAAAAAAGAAATAATATATTTCAGACAATTACACAGAGGAAGGCAGCATATTGCACAGCATTTCAGTCCATTCAGTTCAGCTGTACTGTGTGTCAATAATAGTATAGAGGTGAGGTGTGGGGTATTTGTGTCCCTCTTTAACTTTATGTGATATGTTATGTTTTTATTCCTGTTATTTCTTGATGTTAATGTAAAGCACTTTGGGTACCTTTTGGTTATTGTAAAGGGCTATACAAATACAAGTTGATTGATTGATTGTTAAGCGAGCATAATTAGGGACATTTTTTTTTTTCAGTCATAAAAGTTTATTTACATTGAAATGAATACACTGTATGGCGTTTTTTTTTGTTCTTATAAGATGTGAATGTCAGAGCAATAACAATAAGAGGAGCAGCTGAGCTCTGTCCATGGTGCTGAAACTCATTCCCTCGGGACAGCACGCTCAGCAGCTGCATCTGACAACGCCCACTGAGTGTGTGAGCTCTCAATGAGGGATTTCAGTGCTGGTTTGGATGCAGCACTCCCAACTGAGTGGATGTTTTTATTTTTTTATAGGACAAACATTTCAACACATTTTGCTCTCAAATCAGCTACACAATGGTTAGGAATTACAGAGGTCTTTGTTTTGGGCCACTGCGATTATTCCTATATTATTTCTATCTTTAACCCTGCTCTACTTTTCTTGTGTTGTTTTGATTATACTTAGGACAACATGATGGACCTGGAGAATGATCTGAGGGCCACTAAGAGCGAGATGGCTCGTCACCTGAGGGAGTACCAGGATCTGCTCAATGTCAAGATGGCACTGGATATTGAAATTGCAGCTTACAGGTGAGGTTTCTTCTCTCAAAGACAACTCACATGCCATCAGTTATGATATAACCTCTATGTAATGGGATTTAAAAAGAGATACAGGCATTTCTTTAGGGGGTAAAGTCACTCCCTCCCTTGTTAAAATGCTGCTCTTGACCACCATTATTCCTTTCCAAACCCCCCGCCCCCCTGCATCGTCCTCTGCAGGAAGCTCCTGGAAGGCGAGGAGACCCGCATCGGGACGGGGATCACCTACTCTGGCTCCGCCATGAGCGCGAGCGCTGGTCAGGGCTACAACTACCAGAGCCGTATGTACACCAGCTCCAGCAAGGGCTCCAAGAGGGAGGGCAAGGACGAGGACCAGCAGCAGAGCAAGTCCGGAGGCAAGGTGTCCCAGCGTGAGGTTTACGAGGAGACGGTGGTCACCACCACCAAGAAGACGGAGAAGCCTCAAGACCCCAGCGACATTCCCATCAATCAGAAAAACTAAGAGCCTACTGTAAGCTTGTTTTTGACCCCCTTAACCCTGCATTTCCCATGCTAAAAACAAACCCTGAGCCTTTACACTTCAGCACTTGTGGGGATCTATTGCCTCCTTATTATAAACACAGTAAGATCGCCATGGTGTCTATCTGCAGTGCACCATTGTGTGCCGGATGTCCACAAGTGCATAGAGTGTGGGCTCTAGATGTTTGTGTTTACGTGGGTTTGTCCTTCCCTGTCCCCTTTGTCCCCCCACGTGTGTTCCCCCAAAGGAAATCCATTATAACTCTACTGTAACCATCACTCTGTACGAAACCACAGCGCATCTGTGCCCTCTCTCTTTCTCCTTCACACACTCAACATCGAACAGCAACGAGCACTTACTGTAGGTAGCATCTCTTACAGGAGTTTGGTCTTTCATGATATAATATTCAACGGGTCCGTCGCACTTCGGGCTGATGTTACATCAACATGTGACACTGAAAACACGGTAGATAATAACTCTGGTCATTCACTACTACCACAAGCTGTGAGAATCTCTTAACACATTCCAGTGGAATTTAGTTTAGTGTGAAAGCACACACAGTCTGCAGTTAAAAGAAACCAGCCAAGATAAACAATAATATATGATAGTGTATTGCTGAGGTAATATGATGTGTCTCTTTCTTAAAAATGGAGTTCAAAATATGTACTTGCACAATTTTTTGGATTTATCAGTAGTTTGACTGTGGTCCAGTCATCTCTGCGTGACAACAGTATGGAAGACTTTCCTTTATTAACTTCCCGGGGAAGTTTCTGAAAAGTCGATTCCCGTAAATGAGATTTGAAGCAAACACGAAAACAAATGTATTAACCAAGCATAATTTGCATGGTGTATGTAGATGTCATGCTTGCATGGAATCCATTGGCCCATTGCTCATTCGACACGATTTCATAGTAAAAAAAAAAGGCCGGCTCATGCCTTCCTTTTCACCATCTACCATGCTGAGCATCATTGTGCACAACACTCATTAATAACTGTAATAGACATGTGCTTGTTAGCCTGTAGGCTAGATTTGAGACTACTGTTTTAACTCTTACTGTAGGATGTCGACGCTATGAAGATAAGAAATCTAAGGTGCTTCTATAGGAATGTCAAAACTACCAAATTTGGTAAACAGTTTGCACAATGTGCTATGAAGTATACAGGGAAGAGTTAAGCAAAGATGCTGTGAAGGAGGCAAAATGCAGCTAGTATGATAAAAAAGAGGAAGTGATCATTCTCTTGAACCAGTCCAGTCAGTTAGAGACTGAATGGTAAACTACGCTTTAGCACAAGATCCTCTGAGATCCACCTTGGTGCGATGAATTGTTTGCATATTCAACACCATTTCCCATGATGCTTCAAGCACATTTGAGCCCCAGAATCCATACCGTAATCACTCAGCCAGAAGAAAACCATGCCATCAATGCTCAGAATACGGCACAAATACCAGTCAGGAGCCGAAAGACCGCGACGTGTTTGAAACAACTTGACCTCTCTCTTTGATACATGTGGCCATGACTGGATAAGATGTCCGTTGTAGTACGACCTCACCACTAGAAATCCCTCAGTATGAGAGACGTGTAGCTTGTTTTTTTTTTCTACTCGTGCACTGCCGACTTTAACACAGCTTATCCTCCTGCTGCTGGTCATGGCGACCCACGCCCTGACAAACTGCACTTACAGTGAAAACAAAAACCTACTGATTGAGACTGTTCTGGATTGTTGTTCTACTTGTGATAAGTAACTTAGTACTGTAGTGAGTGTGTCTTTATCTCTACACTGTGGCCTATCATAACTGGGATTATTTAGGGGGCGGAGAAGCTGAAAGTTGGGCATTTTATTTTGTGGATTATTGAATTCCAGTGTAAAGCTGCAGAAATGTACAAGATATAAGCAGCATTTTATAGTATACAGCTATAAAAATGGATGAATGGTTCATGGTTGCAAATGTCAAGCCTTTATCTTTATCCTCTGTCTGAGGAAAAAAATGTCACTACTGCTACTCCTACTACTACTACTTCTACTACTACAGTACTACTACTCCTCCTCCTACTACTTCTACTACTACAGTACTACTACTCCTCCTCCTACTACTTCTACTACTACAGTACTACTACTGCTACTACTACTACTGCACTGCCAAACTTTTCTAAGTGCACATGCAACACCACGTCCTTGAAATCAAACATTTTTCTGAAAACCCAGTACATCACTAATACAAAAACTACCAACCAATCAAGATTTAGCCATAAAACAAATAACTGTAGGATGTGAAATGCCTTAAAACACCAGCAGCTTTTTTTCTGGCCATGTGTGTGATGTGTATGATTCTGTTAAGTGGGGTGTTTAATCATTTATAAATCTCTTTACTATTAGAGCTACCGTGACTACTAAAGCATAGGGATCGAATGTAGTTGACATGCTATTCTCTTTACTGTTATTACTATGTATTGCTGTATGACACCATATATATCAATAAAGACTTGACATTATTGAGGCTGCACGTGATTTCATTATGTTTGCTTTATATGCAACACCCACCTTTTAGTGGTCTAGAAAAGATCATATTTTGTACTCACATTTGTATTAAATATATTTATTCAAGTACTTAAGTACAATTCTGAGGTACTTTACGCAATTATTTGTATTTTGTTCTACTTAATACTTCTACTACGCTACTTTTCAGAGGGAAATGTTGTACTTTTTATTCCACTACATTCATTTGATATCTATAGTTCCTATTTACTTTGCAGATTACGTTCATTTGATATCTATAGTTCCTATTTACTTTGCAGATTAGTGGTCAGGGGACTTATTATGTTTATTATTCTCCCTTTCCTTTCGTGTGTTATATAGTTAATTTGTGCATATAAAAGGTCTGCTATTGGGCTATAAAGCCTAAAGTCCACACCAAATGGAATTATTCTCCCCCACAGAAACACTGTTCCTGAAACGCATTGCTTGAAGTCCCGCCTTTTGTTCCGTAGCGTTGTGATGTCACCAAGTAACACACTTTGCCTAGCAGCTAGTTTGGCACGGCCTCAGACAAAGCTAGCTAGAGCGGAGTCCGAAAGGTTCGGTTCACCAAGCCGGTATGAGAAAAATAAAGCGTTTTTTGAACATTAAATTAAAAGGTCCTCTTTAATAATACAAAATCTAATCGACAAATAAACTATGATGTAATATAATAGGTTAAGGTAAGATAGACATTATTGATCCCCGGGGGGGAAATTCACAAGCCACCCAGCAGTATATAAAGTCATTATAATTAGCCCCACCTTTACCAACTGCAACACTGAAGTAATGTAATACATCAGTAATAATAATAATCCAATAATATTATATACAGTATTCTGAAATGAGCCATTGTGCATCATGAGTACTTTCTCTATTGGTATTTTAAGTCTATTGTATAGACCATTTCACAGTTGCAAACTTTCCCAATGTGTCCAAGTTTATTTCCTGTTGCAGTGTATGTGAATGACATCAGCTGACAGGAAGTAAAAATGTACCCAAGCTGTTGCCTAGCAACGCAATTCCGTCAAAACGGTCTATAGAAATTTAATATATTTCTATGCTGTGCTATTGTTACTTTTACTAAAGCAAAAGATCTGAGTACTTCCTCCACCGCTGATTAATGATGAGGAGTCAATGTGGTTTAATAATAATAGGATGCATGGTTGGGAGAATATTATATACAGTATATAATATATATTCTAACATGCTATTCGTCTGTAGCATGATCAACAGATAAACCCGATCTAAGTGGGGAGTTTTCCTTTTGCTGCACACTTAGAATGATGCAGCAAATGTAGGAAAATCTAGAGAAAGACGTTTTATCTATTAAAGGTTCAATGTCGAGCGCCAATATTGTTATATAAATATTCTTCTATCATGTTTTCAGTGTTGCCTTGATTAATCTGTAAAAGTAACTATTGCTTTGGACCAGCATAATGACCTTGACCTCTTTCCTGGTGATTTATTTTTTTCTGCTGCTTCTCAGGGCCACAGTGCAGAATGTGTATTAAGGAAATATGATGGATTACCTGCTGCTGTACTGTACGTTGACCTTTGTAACCCCGCCGCTGCTCCATATACTTACACACACAGTCCTAGACCTTGAAACCTTAGGCCTCGTGGATTGTCTCTGATTAGCCCATCTCTCCTCTCCCACCAACTGGGTGGGCCAGCTTCTGCGCTGGTTGTGCATGTGTGACGCAGATTGCAGTTCTCGTCAAAGATTTATACCCCTGCAATGCTGCTGAGTAGAAGGTGTGGTGGGAGCCATTCAGTGTGAGATGCCACTGTAAAAGCCCCGTTATGAAACAAGCCCTCCCTCCTCGTTCTTCAAACTTGAAGAGTGCTTCAACTTTCTATTTTAAGTCTCACCTGAGCCACCCTGACCCCTCCTCACAACCATAAAAAACACACAAGAGTGTTACGAGGCTATAAAAACATATGAACACCATGTAGAAAATATTGCCTCCTATAGGAAACTCTGGGATTAATTTGAAATTTTATAGCTGCTGAAAGCTTTCAGAGGGTGTTTAGTCCTTCAGTCCCAATGCAATCAGCATACGTTGCAGTTGGCTGATTTCTCAAGTGTGTCACTCTATAATTATTGCACACATGCTTATCTTAAAATTCGCAGTGTTGTGTAAAAACGTTATTTTTATGCTGTAATAAAAAGAGCGAAGGAAAAACTGAGCCTAGCAGTTCACGGATAAACACGTTTCTCTACTGATTTCTCACATCTCAGTACATTAAAGAGGATTTATTATGCTCATTTACAGGTGCATACTTGTATTTTGTGTTTCTACTAGAGCATGTTCACATGCTTAAATGTTCAAAAAGCACTTTATTTTTTCATACCGGCTGTTCTGCGGCACCTTTTTTCATCCTCTGTCTGAAACGCTCTGTTTAAGCTCCTGCCCCCGAACCCCTTTCCGAGTCTGCTCTGATTGGTCAGCTGGCCCACTCTGTTGTGATTGGTCAACCGAACAAAACTCTTCAGACACCGCTCCAGCTCCGCTCTAACTAGTTTTGTTTGAGGGCGTGCCAAACTAGCTACTACGAAGGTGTTATGCAAATGTGTTACGTGGTGACATCACCACGTTACGGAAGAAAAGGCAGGCCTTCAATCAAGGCGTTTCAGGCAGTTCAGGAGCAGTGTTAGTGTCGTGGAGAGTAACTCCCTTTGGTGTGGACTTTGGGTTTTGTAACTTTGCAGACGTTTAACAT
This sequence comes from Sebastiscus tertius, assembly GCA_916701665.1. Classification (NCBI taxonomy): domain Eukaryota; kingdom Metazoa; phylum Chordata; class Actinopteri; order Perciformes; family Sebastidae; genus Sebastiscus; species Sebastiscus tertius. Next base: position 4,973 of record CAKAOH010021495.1, on the reverse strand, counting down.
GCACCAACTATATGACACACTAAAGGAAAGTATTCTTGTATACTCTTCATTGAAGCTCTTACTCTGAGTGAAATATTCAAACCCAAACAGACATATTCTAGATGCAACATTTTATACACATTTGCCCAAAATTTAACCTGACATATCTGGACATACTCTGAAATTTTGGGATCTCCCCCAGAATTAAAATGAATTAATATTCTGAACGTTTGGATACACATTATGGATTTGCAATGACAGGCCGGTCAGTGGGGTTTGAGAGGTTAATGAATATCATCTGTATGCACACTCCTCACTGACTGTGGCAATCGTTCCATTTCACATCTTCGCCTTTGCTATCTTGAGGGATAAAGGAGACTGTGTTGAGGGAGAAGCATGTTTTATGTTCTGTCTGGTAATAAGTGTCTGTGTGGGGCTGTGATGGTGGTGGAAATTACGGTTGGAGCGAGGGAGCCGTGGCCGTAAATTTCACCTGTTTGTCAGCGTCTCCGGATCAAAGCAATCCCTCTTCACTGGACTGAGGCGTCGGCTCTGCAGACATATTAAATGTGAATGTGTGTGACCTTACCCACACACAAAGAAGAGCCATATCACACTAACAGAAACCAAAAAAGGCAGAAAGATGAGATTATCACATCCCTTTTTAATCTTTCGTCTAAGCTTCTTTTCGAGTCGTGTATTCAGAACGCTAGGTGAATTTTAGATGCGGCTTGTATGTAAAATCAATAGCGACACGTGAATACGCACAAATTTGCTCAGGGTGCTGTGGACTGAGGTGAAGCATCTGCACGTGTTGAAAATGTTTCAACTTTAGGGAAAAAATTTGCGGCTTTATGAACTGACTTCATAAATGTACAGAGACAAGAGAAAAATGGAGAGAGACTGGAGGACAATTACAGAATGAACCAGTTTTTGGTTCTTTCACACACGGTTGGTGTGTATGTTGCTAGCTTACAGCTAACTCCTGTACAGTTGGTACATTGGTCATTTGGGGCATGGATGTATAAAGAGAACTGGATACAGTGTCGGAGGCGGGCTCCCGTTCATTCCTATGAAAGTTGCTCAGTGGGGCATGAAGCAAAAATGGCTCGACTGTCGAGTAATAAAGTACCCAGATTATGCAGCGATCTTCTGCATCCACCGGGCCTATAGAGCAGGCACAGTAGCGTTTCCTTTAACTCCGCCACCCAGCCCTCGGTCCAGCATTGGTCTGGGTCTCATTCACATGAACGGAGGAAGGGAAATAACTCTGGATTCGGCTATTAGTGCATTTTACAACTTTTAGGACCTAATGATTTAAATAAATGAAGTGTTCGTACTGGTAAGTTGATTTATCTAAAAAAATTATTAAATTATGACGTCTCTTTCCAAATGTAAGTCTATGGGAAAAAATCTTTTTGGGCCCATTGGCATCACGTGACAGACACGGAAGTTTAAGTACCACCATTTGGCCACTACGAAATTACCATTATGGGTTCCTGGTTTGTCAGTAAGAAAATGTGTTAGCTAACTGCTCATTAATAAACCAGTGTCAGATGTTTTCTTTTCTACATGTTACAAAAGATACAATGTGTAAATAGAGTTTACTCGCTGCTTCCACGCACATCACTGAGCTTGCACAGCAATGAAACTGCTATTGAACAAGCTAATTTCCCAAAATATTAGAGTATTCCTTTAAATGCACACACAGACGTGCAAACACATTTTCAATGCATTGTTGGTATGAATCATTCTACCATCTGACTCAGCAACAGATGGTGATGCATGTTTTACCTTCTCTTTGTACCTGTAAACCAAGTGTTAATTTGTGACTTGCTGCTGCGGTTGCCTTGGAGTCTGTTGCTAGCGTCCTGCTGTGCTTCAGCAGCCTTAGGGAATTACAGCTCTCAGAGAGAGAGAGACAGGCAGACCAAGAGGTCTGAAGAGAGGCACAGAAATGGTTTCAGAAGCCACAGAGCAAACACTGAGGAGAGCAGATTATCACATTTAAGATAATGGAACAATGAGGTAGATGTTCATCTAACGTGGATGAGCTTAAAACATGCCAAAGCAACAACTAACAATAGTGTGTTGACCAGCAATCTACTATTCTGTTGTGGAAAATGCACTTAAAGAAGTATTTAGCATTACGTCATCAATCTGTTTCTTGCCTGGTAGAAAGTACTGAGTCATTGTGAGGTGGGCCCTGTGTGTGACGTGGCGTTCTCTCCGTTAACCAAGCCACCGCTGTGAATTTTTTTTTTCCTTTGGTGCTAATAATAGCAGAGACAGAGCCAGCAGAGCCAGACAGACAGACTGAAGGAAAACATTGAACAAAGGGGAAGGTCGCAGCCTTATTCTTGACCTCCGTCTAGGCTTCTGTGAAGACGGATGGAGTGATATTGGGGGTATTCAACCTGAGAAATACAATTACATTAGCTGGAAAGTGCATCTCAGTAATCAGGAAATAGTTTCAATATTGTAGAGAATTTGATTGAGGTGTAAAGATTTGATTAGTAGAGCAGAGGTTAGCTGACTTACTGTTTTTCTTTTTCTTTGTTCTTTGGTCCAAGGATCACATGTACCAGATGGGACACTCGATCAACATTTAATTTTTCATTTTGACAGATTTCTGAAATGTTAGCAAAATGATTAAATGCAAACCGGTTAATACAAATATTTTGTGTTTTGGAAAGGAACACTTGTACATATACTGTAGGTAAAAACCTACATACACAGCATTATCCAATAATGATACACCTAAACACAAGAGCCGCCCCATACCTACCATATGATGAATGCAAAACCTATAAAAAGACAATGAAATTTTATTTATTTTGTCATAACAGTTTGCAATTATTCACATCTTGTCAAACGTTAATGCAGATTATATTAAAAGCACATGATCAGACCAGGACTATCTGGGGTGAAATCTCATTCTTTCCTCAGGTGTGGAAAGGTGTGATTCATCATTTCCTGCAGTGATTAGACAGATATAACAAAAAAAATCCATTGTTATACAAGGAAATGTCTGATAAGATGTTAAAAGGAAGGTATTTTTAGGTTTTGACTGGCTGCATCAAAAGCTGGAGAGGGAGGAAGGTACATTGAAAAACTGATATGTGCATCATGAGCAGCAGAACCGAAGCTCTGCAGACGGCTGTTGATGCTGCACTAGAGGCACAAAGTGTCACTGTGGAGATAAATCTGGTTTAAAAAAATTATATATATATATATATATATATTATAAAGTGGGCATGACTGTAAAGGGGAGACTCATATGTACCCATAGAATCATTTTCATTCACATATCTTGAGGTCAGAGGTCAAGGGACCCCTTTTAAAATGGCCATGCCAGTTTTTCCTCGCCAAAATTTAGCTCGGATTTAGTTTGGAGCGTTATTTGACCTCCTTCTAGTTTCATATGATGCCAGTATCTTCTCTCTCGCTATAAAACTGAGCCCGCTAATATCACGTTAACTTTGACAGCCCTACTGTACAGTTAATAAATACTGTAAATGCCAATTCCTTTACATTTGTCCATGTTACTTTTCTGAAACACTTTCTGTCAAACTTTTGCAGGGATGGGCTACAGTCAGTGACTTGAATAAGAAGCGCTGCTTGGTCCTGATTCAGATGGGACTCGTTATTTCGGAGGAGGCCAGGGAGGGTGCAGGAGTGCAGCAAAACAAGTTCAACCTACAGGGATGTGTCCTTAGAGTCATCTTGTGCTGCAGCACACAACCACTGACAGTATCAACGGGTGTAATTTGGAATCAAACTCACATTAAGATATCCATTTTGATGTTATGACATTCTGGATTATAAATCTATAAAAAGGCAATGTCCTCATAAAACTGCCAATTTCAGAAGTCTAATTTATATTAGCAATGTCAGTGCAAGGTTGGTTTTCTTTTGCATCTATATTCTTCAATAAGAAAAGGTCAGCAGCTGAGAAAAGCATATTATATATATCAGTTATTTCCATCTCCATCACACACACACACACAATCTGACTTTTTTTTAAGATAAATGGCATATCTTAAGATCGTAGTGTACCGTCAAAATGTTCCTTCAGCTCTTTGGGGAGGTGAGAGGTCTGTGCTGCCGCTGCCTAATCCATAATAGAACAGCTGAGCCCATCCAGGGCTTTCTATTCAACATCCAGCCTGCAGACTATGACACAGCATTTTGAGACAGAGAACAAAGAGAAATTGAAAGTATAAAAATGCAACACAGACCTGAGCTCAACATTATGTTGTTGAAAAATATTAAAGGAGGGATTAAAGCCCATAAGTTAAGCAGAAACGTGAATAGTAAGTGTTACAAATGGAATAATTAATAATCAGGAGCTCAAAGCTTTAAATAAAAGAGTGATTCCTCTGATCAGTTTCATATCATTCTGTTTCAAGAATTCCCGTTTCCACTTATGTTAGAGATCTAATGACAGATGTGGCCTGATCAGTTGCAAGATTACATGAAAGATACGCTTTTTTGTCACAATGGTAATCAGGGCTTCTTCTTCTTTCTTTGTTCTTATTCCTGAGTAGTAAAATATTGAAATGATTCACTGCCGTCTTGCTGTTTAATAGAGTTGGTGCAGAGCTTTGCAGTAATGTTGTCATGCAGCATCTGCATCATATTCCAAAAAAAAGCCTCCACTTATTTCCAGTGATATTATAAAGTAATACATTGATTAAATATAGCATTTTATCATTAGCGTCATTAGTGTGACCATTCATTTCCTCTGCTGCTGAACAGGTGTGAAACTGTCAGAGGGTCAGAGAGAGTAATGATGCTATCATTAATCTTCAGGCCCGTATTATTTAAAAGTAGGCAATGCACATTTACATATACACTAAAGGTTATTTTATTAAGGCCATTAATAACAAAGTAAGTATTTGATACACTTAATACAACCCACTTCTCAGCATTTTGTATTTACTTATTCGCACTGTGGTTATACATATTGCATGTCTTAATGCAAATATTTG
>CAKAOH010021494.1:27931-40549 GCA_916701665.1 Sebastiscus tertius | reverse complement strand
TCATCCGTGAGGGACTCGGAGTAGAGCCGTTGCTCCTTTGCGTCGAAAGGAGCCAGTTGAGGTGGTTCGGGCATCTAGTACGGATGCCTCCTGGGCGCCTCCCTTGGGAGGTGTTCCAGGCACGACCAGCTGGGAGGAGACCTCGGGGAAGACCCAGGACTAGGTGGAGAGATTATGTCTCCACTCTGGCCTGGGAACGCCTCGGGATCCCCCAGTCAGAGCTGGTTAATGTGGCCCGGGAAAGGGAAGTTTGGGGTCCCCTGCTGGAGCTGTTGCCCCCGCGACCCGAACCCGGATAAGCGGTTGAAGATGGATGGATGGATGGACATTTAGAATGTTTACATTTAAATCTGTGTGAAGGGTCTAAATGTTGTATATTTGTGACATCACAAATGGACAGAAATCCTGACAGCTTGTTTCAAATGCAGTGTTGCTGAATACGGGCTGTGTGTATTTCCCTGTGGATTGAGCGTTTCGATACTTTCGTAGTATTTATATAGGACTTAAGCCTACTTTATAATAAAAAAACATGAAAGTCTCACTTTTTTATAATATGGGACCTTTAAAACACAATTAATATGAGTAATTTGAACACAAAATGAAATGTTGGTGTGCAATGTTTAGTAGCAGTTGGATGAGTTGGTCGAGTGAGTGTAAATAAAAAAACACTGTCCATGGTCAATAAAGTGCCGTATCCATAGAATTAGTGTTTGAATACCTTGAACATTGTCTGAAAAGAGGCATCCATGTTTGTTTTCTCTCTTTCTCAGAAACAAATCAAGTTTCCCTGTCATAATTATGGCTTGGATGTTGATTTTCACAAGTCTCAGTCTCACTTACGTTATTCCACTAAAGGGAAGGATTTACAGTACTTAGACCAATTATTGATGCTCTTAAATCTTCAGATTTGAATTGAATAGGACTGAAAACAACAACTGTAAAGTTCCTCTTTTCCAGGCAACGCTGTGAGGTGTAGCTGGCATTACCTCAGATCACGATTACTGCCAGTTCCTGCTGTATTCTGAATTCCACATCCTCTTCTGTGACTTTTGTGACGGTTGGTTAAGTTCCCGGCAATGTTGAAACACAACATCCCAGCATATCCTAGCAAGAAACCAATACATAGGAAAGATCATTAGCCAAATTGGTACCAAAGGTACCTTTGCTATTTAACTGAAAAAGGATGTAACAAGATGCTAGCAAAATTAGCCTCCCCCCCCCCCCCTTCCCCTGTCTAAGTCAAGAAATACTCCTCAATATGCATTATGTTCACTCCATCAGATTGCTTTGTGTTGTGGAGACCGTTGGTGTTAACCACCCTAATGTGATGAAGCCATTATGAGAGACTCTCTAGGGGGGAGGTTGTGAGGTCCATCAAGAAGTGAAAGCCTGTCACATCATTATAGTGGCTAAAAAGATTAACCCTTCCTGTCAATGCAGGATCCAATGGTGTTCACACATTTTAGGCTGCGGTTTAAGGTTCACTCTTGAGACAATTTAATTTGTAGTAGTGGTTAGTTAAGTACATATCACTAGAGTGGCAGCAGAGAATTACATGACGTTATCAACCTCAATATCATTTAACCCAAAAATAATTTGATGTAGCCAGTAATTGCCAGTAAATGCACTCTGTACTCTCATGTATACCCAGTAGGGATGCTAATTTTGAAAAATGTTCTTAACCGATAACCGACCCTCGTTAACCGATTATTAACCGTTAACCGTCAAGATTTGTGCCTTGCATGCAGCGGTGTACCAGCTGTAGGAGAACAACACATATTTGTTGACGGGAGTCCCCAGTTCACCGTCAGGATAGTTAACTTAGCAGCCACGTTGTTGCGTGTAGTGTCGCTGACATGCAGCCACTTTCCCAGTAAAAGTCTCCACTGCACATTTAGTGTAGTTTAGCAGGTTGTCAGCTGTGTGTCTGCCCGGCGGAACTTTAGCGAGTGCCCGACAAACAGTGCGTGTATTTGTGCTACATTAGCAGCTCTAGCATTGCCGGAGGCTTCGTGCTCGCCGCCACCAAACATGTAATCTGCGTAACTTTAGCGAGTGTCTGACAGACCGTGTGAGTGTGAGGTTGTCGGTTCTAGCTGTGAACGTAGGTGTAGCAGTGTGTGTACATTTTATTTGTCGGTGAATAAATGCTACGGAACTACAACTCCACCGCTCCGCTCAAGCGAGCTGGAGAGACATCCATGGAGAGACCGGAGCCAACTTCCTGTATCCTGCAACTCCGGCTCTGCCTCTTAAAGTGGGCTGTTAAAGTGGACCAGTTTTTCTCCTTAAAGAGACGAGCCGCTCCTCTGAGCCACTCGCCTTTTTAATTAATTATTACCATTTTTTTTTTTTTAACCGTTTTAACCGATAGCGTTAATCGGTTAAAATGCTTAAAGATGGTTAAGGGTTAAACGGTTAATTATTAACATCCCTAATACCCAGCCCAATCACAAAATTGAATGTATTGATTCCTGCACATGTACACAAATTTCACATTTTTTTCATGATGGTCAGCATGAAATCAGTTCATATATAACCCACATAACTGTGAAAGTATAGAGAGCGGCGAACGCCGCGTAAGGGAGAAAACAGGACTTTCCCCTAAGAGACCGCTGTTCGTGTCCCGTGTGAAAACACAAGTCAAAGTTGTTCTATTTGTTACGTAACTTCTGTACTTAAATTACAGCACTTCCACAGCTATTTTAACCCAAACCATGATCTTTTCCTAAACCTAACTAAGTAGTTTGTTGCCCTAGCCTAACCAAGTCAATCTTTTCCTAAACCTAACTAAGTAGTTTAATTTTGAAAAGACTGGAGCGGAAATCGACACGTGCGTCACATGTTGCTGGACATTCTTAGGAAAATGCACGAAAAATATGTTGTTAAAAGTCGGGCTGAGCGTCACAAAAATGTGCACTAATCAAATAGATTAAATGTTGTGACTATTTCACAAACTGCCCTGACAGTGTCAGTGATGCTTAAAAAAACAAAGGGATAAGAGATCAGTCGTTGGTCCAGCATTTCCTGAACCAGAAACTTGACGATTGCTGTTCAGTAGACAGCTTGGATCCCTGTAGCTTACACGTTTCTCTTGTCAAACCAAACTAACTTACAATATTGCAAGCTTTTGATTTCTCAGAGGTATACATGGGTTAGGTTCTGTAGCAGAGCTAAGCTCAAAACCTTTCCACTCAGAACCCCAACTCCCATGAGCGCTCAGCACACTGCCACGTTTTCTTCTCAGTCTATTTCTGTGGACAAGAACAGAAAAGTTAACTCATTCATGTGTGCAGGGCTTGAAGCAAGGGGCATGGACGTGTCTACCATGTGTTATTCAAATGCCTGAGATTAGATAAGATTGTTTAATTCTGTTGCAGTAGCCAAACAATATCAGCTATAATTATCAATCCACAGCTCAGAGTAAACTAACGGCCGCCATACGCACTGATTGCAACAGCTCCAAACCCCCAGTTCTGGGTTGTTTTATATAAAACCTGTCAGTCAGTGGATTCCCTCAGTCCCCCGACCATCTGAAAAACTGCAGGAAAATTCATCTAAAAGACCTCAGAACTCGAATGATAACTCCCATGAGCACCCAGGTCAGCTTCTGACTCCTTGTCTATTTCCTAGGATTGCACATGTATGTGTCTAGGCTTACACAGTACAATTTGACGACACTAGGAAGTAACTCATTACATTAAAATTAGATAACTGTGATATCTTTCATCACATTTCTGAGACTACAAAAGAGTTGTTCAATTCCTTAGAACTTTTTTAAGTGGTAATCCGTAAAATTCTGATTTCATAGTCCAAATATGTTGCTATGTTTTTACCTTGTTTTAATAAGTAGTTGTGTGCATGTTAGTCTCACATGGAAACAATGTAAGTTATTCATGTGCTTCTTTTCCGTACAGCTTGTGCCCGTCGTATAGAATCAGCCACCTTTAATCTACCACCTTTGTCATACAAAGTCTTCTTGTTGCTGCAGTTCAAAAACACAGGTTAGACAATTTTCATGACGGATATTTTAAGCATGTCATAGAAGGAAAAATGTTGGTGTAATCAGAAATCATCCATTGCAGTGACCACGATAAGGTATATGAATATTAGGGTTGTCAGTAGATTAAAATATTTAATTGCGATTAATCGCGCATTTGTTGTCTGTTCAAAATGTACCTTAAAGGGAGATTTGTGAAGTATTTAATACTCTTATCAACATGTGAGTTGGCAAATATGCTTGCTTTTATGCAAATATATGTATATATGTATAATTGGAAATCAATTATCAACACAAAACAATGACAGATATTGTCCACAGGTACTGTATTTAGCATAAAAAATATTACTCAAAACATAACATGGCAAACTGCAGCCCAACAGGCAACAACAGCTGTCAGTGTGTCAGTGTGCTGACTTGACTATGACTTGCCCCAAACTGCATGTGATTATCATAAAGTGGGCATGTCTGTAAAGGGGAGATAGTCGTGGCTACCCAAAGAACCCATTTTCATTCATATATCTTGAGGTCAGAGGTCAAGGGGAGCCCTTTGAAAATGGCCATGCCAGTTTTTCCTCGCCAAAATTTATTTAGCGTTATTTGGCCTCCTTCACCAAAAGCTAGCTATGACATGGTTGGTATCAATTGATTCCTAATTAGGTTTTTTAGTTTCATATGATACCCGCATCTTCTTTAAAACTGAGCCTGCGACAACCTAAATATTACAAATTGCGTTGAAGAAATCATTGGCGTTAAAATGAATTTGCCTTAACTTTGACAGCCCTAATGAATATTCTCATGTTTCACATCCCATCCCTAGTATGATTATAACCAGGACATGAATTCCTGCTGAGGCAGTATGCATGTAAACATACTCAATGACAGAATATGTAGACATTAAAAAAAAGAAGTTGAATTAAACCATTATATTATTAAATTATTTGGCAATGTAGAGATCAATCCCTTTGTGGGCGGGAGTGACTGTCTGGCCTAGGGCATGTGTCTTTGCTGCATATATTTACTGCATATTGTGTTGTTAGTCATCCATGACCAATTACATGGTTCGGGGAGCATGTGTAATTTTAGATGGATGTTTAAGAAGTGCTAAGGAAATGGCCTGAAGGTAAAAAAATAAAAAAGCAAGTAAGAATCAACATAAACTGAGTTTGATTCTGAGTGCTGAGCAGGCAGTCTTCACAGAATACATCAACTCTTAAAGGTCCCATATTGTCAAAAGTGAGATTTTTTTTATGCCTTTTATATTATAAAGCAGGTTTAAGTGCTTTATAAATGCTGTTAAACTATCAAAACGCTTAATATACGCAGGAACACACGCAGCCCGTATTAAGAAATTGTGCATTTGAAACAAGCCGTTAGGATTTCTGTCTATTTGGAATGTCACAAATATACAATATTTAGACCATTACACGGTTTTAAATGTAAACATTCTAAATGTGTCCCAGTTTATTTCCTGTTGCAGTGTACGTATGTGAATGACCTGACGGGAAGTAAACATGGACCCAAACTGTCGGCTAGCAACACAATTCCATTGCAATTCCATTGAAATGCACTAAAACGGAGCGTTTCAGACAAAGGGTAAATGCAGGTATATTCAGACAGACAATATGAGGAAAATAAAGGGTTTAACATTACAGCATGTAAACATGTTCTAGTAGAAACACAAAATAAAAGAATGAACCTAAAAATGAGCACGATATGGGACCTTTAAAAGAATATTTTGCATTTGGGAAATTTTCACTTTCTTGCCAAGAGGTTGATGTGAAGATTTGAAACCACTCTCATATGTAAAGATGCAGATTGTGCAGGATAGAAACAGCAAGCCTGGAACTGCCCAACAATTAAAAATAAACACAAAATCTGCCCACCAGCACCTCTAAAAGCTCGCTAATTATAATGTTATTCCTCGTTTGTTTAATCTGTACAAAAAAAGTGTGAAGTCTCCGGAGGGCCAAGAAGCAGTCTGGCACAGTAACTCCCTGTAAAAGCACAACTTTTACACGTTTTTTATATGAATTTAACAAACAATACATTGTAAGCACTGGATGGAGCCAGGCTTGCTGTTTCTCCCCGTTTCCAGTCGTAATGCTATGTTTATTGAGTTGAAAGGTTTCAATTTTAACAAAAGAAAGATTAAAACAATTTTAAACATGACACTGCTCAGCTCAGCATATACAATAAAGACAAACATAATTCTCTACAGGCACATCTTTCAAACATTGCACATCATTTTGAGTGACAACCGCCGTAGCTGGGCCTCAGCATCACATATACATCATAAAAAGCTTTTTATTTTGCATTTAAAGCCTCAGTAGGCAGAATGTTTTTGGCATCTCTGGTCAAAACATTCCATAACAACCTTTCAGCATTTTGTAATTGAAGTGTTCTGAAACAAAACTAAACTCTGCACCTCCTCATAGCTCTGTTTCCAGGCTTTAGAAAATCTAGCCCGTGACGGGAGGCATTGACCAATCACAGGTCATTTCAGAGAGAGAGCGTTCCTATTGGCTGTTCATTCAACGGTGGCAAGCTGTCAATCACTCGCAAACTCCGATCAGATGATCAAACTAGGCAGCACTGATCAAATATCAATCGATATTCTGTTACTGTAATGCCTATTTTATTTATTTATTTAATTTATGCATTTCATTTATTTGTTTTATAAAAATAACTTTTTTCAATCATGTGTCCTCCAATTCTACCCACTGCTGCTTTAAGACACAATCAATTTTTCAGATGTCTTCCCACATATCTTCCATAATCTCTACACTGGTCTGTCCCAGCTCCCAAACACCAAGAGCCCTTCAGAATGTCTCCCACAGTATACAAAAGATCTGCTTTTCAATAGCAGAGACATCCACATCAGGTAACAAAGACGTGTTTTCCGTAATATAATCTCTTATCTGAATGAAAAGGTTGTTTATGGATGCATCTGATGTGTTATAGCTTCATATTTAACAGGCAGATGTGAGAGTGATATCAGTCTTATCATCTAACTCTCGGCAAGAGAGCGGATTTCCCAAAACTGTTCCTTTAAAAGGAACATGTCATGCTGACTCAAGTTAAAACCTTTGGGTTTGTGTGATGATTTGGTTGAATACCAAATAATCAGTGACCTAAAATGTATCGGGGCCTTTATATACACCCTTACAACATAATATCTTGCCACTAGAAGATGAAAAATTACATATCTCTCTCTTCAGATGGTCTGTAGTTTTTCTTTTTTGTCACCGTTTTTGGTGATAAGTATGCATTGGTAAGGTATTTTTGCACGGTATCTCTGTAAGTATACCTGTCAATCAATCTTGTCCAGCACTGCAAAAAATGTTTTTTCTTGAGATTATACAAGAGAGAGAGGAGGAAGACAGTATAAGAAAGAATCCACCATTAGTAAAAGCTGTAATGAGCTAGCTACATGTTGAATCACTTGCATCAAATCGAGAGTATCAAACTGGACTTTTTGTTGGATTATCAGCACTGATTTATCTGCGTCTCTCTGCAGATGATGTAACACTTGTAAGTGTAACCACGCTTGTTCTAGTTTCCTGTGGTAATCACCTCCTCCCCTTTCTCTTTGTAGCGGCTGCCAAAAAATCCACTGCTGCATCTTTAAAAGAGAAGAGAAGTCAGAGAACAGTCAAAACAGGTGGTGGAAACACAACTCTTTGAGAGATTTTTCTGCTCCGCAGTGTTGGATTCTTTTTTAACATGTTCTCATTGAGCTGAAGCAGAGGGCAGACTGTGTGAAGATCTCAGTAAAATATTACAAGTAGCCATTTGTTATCTACTCAATGAGAGGGTCACACATTACTTTAATACACAAGCAATTAGTGAATGTAAATAGGTATTTTTATTTATTATTTTTAGCTGAGAGAAGTGTTGTACAAGGTATCATGTTTCTCTTTTATGTCATCCTCTCCCTCTGACATCATGTCTATTTTTATCGGTGCATATTGTGTTATGTCATAATTTCATATTCATTTTTCAACCTTTTCTCCCCTTTCTGTGTTTTCCATTTCCCGCCTACTGTATGTCCAACCTTACTGCCAGACAAAATGTTGTTGCCGGATGACTTCCAACAAGCTCTCTACAACCACTACACTTGCACTAAGAAATGTGTGGTAATTTGTAAATAATAGTAATAATCCACAATTAAAACCCTGTACTATATTCATTCATGGAGCTCTCCAAGTTACTGCATGTTCTACAACACTGTCCGGCATATATTTCAGAATAAAAGCCTTGTGTTAAGAATTGAAGAAATTCTGTCCACAGAAAAAAATGCTTGAGGGCTTTTATTTTGAAATGAAAACAGGAAGTGTTGATTCAAACCCTGTACTTTATTCATTCATGGAGCTCTCCAAGTCACTGCATGATCCACAGCACTGTCTACACATATTTCAGAATAAAAGCATTGTGTTAACAAATGAAGGAATTCTGTCCATAGAAAAAACACTTGAGGGCTTTTATTTTGTAATGAAAGCACCTTCACTGTCTTTGACATATTCTACAGATGTCTAGACATTGAAACTGTAGTAATCTTGCTGGTATGGTGTCAATATACAGTCAATAGATCACTTTCACTGTCTGTTGTTGCTGTGAACCGCGCGGCTTGAAATGTATAATAAAGTTTGCCATCTTGGTTTGAAATACGTAGCCTCTATGTCGTTTTGAATATCTCCGATCCACACGGTATGATTGGTCGATGCCTTTATTTGAGGTGCAAAAGCTCAGAAAAATCAACCTTTGTCTGAAATGAAATGCTGCCTTTTGCCATATGATATTCACGTTCTGTATTCATGACAAAAACAACAGTTCGAAAAAAAAATATATTGACGTGCGAATTAATTGCATGAAAAAAAAAGGCCACCGGTGTGTATAGGCCTTGAAGTTTCTCGTTGGAGTGGCAGCAGTTATGGTTCCAGGCCGGAGGGTCGAACTGGAACGTGGCCTGGAGGGATGGAGGAGCAGCTGGCCGACAGTGTCTTCACACCATGCTAGTTTAGAGCACTTATTTCAAACCCTGCAGCAATTTCCCCTTTGACCCCCAAAGTTCCACCACAGCCAGCGGGCATCAGACATCATGGGAATGTTTCCTGTGAGCCAATGAAAAGCTGCTCCCCCTCCTACAACGAATTCACATTGCATCATGTGTGATGGAAGCACACAAGCTCAACGGTACGGTTTACTTTGATGGTTGACACATTTGTTCACACTGCCTCAAATATACTGAGGAATAAACTTGATGTTATTTGTTTTCTAGCATAATGACTCAGACCAAGAGCTTGTTCAGAGGGTGAATTCTCATCAGGGATACAAGCCAACTGTGCGACGTTTGTTTACAGTCAGAAAGTGAAGCGCAGTGATTTATACTAATGCTGCATGTCTTTTTTTTCCTCCCATAAGTCTTATTTCTGCACAAACTTGCTGACTAATAAAGGCAGTGGCTGCTCCTGTGTTGCATTTTATTGATAAATTACACCTTGAATGGAATGTTACTCAGTTGCTGTTTTACACTGAGGTAAAAATCACTCAAGTGGCATCGTAGTTTGGAACTTTTTTCAGGATACCCCCTGTGGTAAAGTGTCATAACTAACTTGAATCAAACGTTGGCTTTAGGGACGGCGATGTCAGTCAGTCGGTCGTTCGGTCCATCACTCAGTTCAAACTGCAACATGCCAATATCTATCGGATGGATTGCCTTGACATTTTACGAAGACACTCTCAGTCTATTTGTAATCCATTACTAAGTTACAAACAAACCTTGTAACCTTGTAACCTTGTAAATGTAGGCCTAGGTATGACTTTGTTGAATGCATTCATGGAGAAATATGTGTTTCACATGAATTAGTATTCATTCATTCATTCATGGTGTTCGTTTAGAATGAGTTGAATATTGTGATTACACTAACTTACGTTACTCAGCTGTAGTCTCAGCTGTAGTTTGTGTTTAGTGCTAATTAGTAGGAGTGGGAAAACAATTTCACCTACAGTGTGCATCGGGATTTTTTTTTAATGATTTTGAAATAGGTTTTTTGATGCCAAAGGTGATACAAGTGCTTAATTTGAGTCTATGCAGATGTACAGTAGAAGGAAGTTGCTGCTTTGATAGTTGTAGTCTGAGTAATGTTACGACCAACACATTCTCTTCTCAACTCGTCATATACTGCCGCTTCGTCACACCTCATGGCATCCCTTTATTTTCGCCATCAAAACCACTATGCGATACATATCGAATTGGCACCCAAATATCATGATAGACGTAACCACTTAAGCTATTACGTTTATTCGTTTTAAACAGAAAACACATTTTATATTGCGATATTTACTGGAAATGACATACAATATAGCCAACAGTGAAACATTCAGCTCCCTGGCGATCTCCATCCAGCCAGCTGCCACCTCATTTATTGTAAAAAACAACTGCATCGGGGCCAATCACAATTATGTTATGCTGCTGTGTAGAAATCCGATTGGAATTACATTTCAAACCATCTCCAAATATAGTTTGGATCCGATATTGCAAACATTTTTTTTGCTGCTTAGACTTTATAAAACTCAATCTGGAAATACCAAAAATCTGAACAAGGCCTAAAATGGAGACCACGGAAAGCATTAAACCTGCTAAACGTTAGCATGTTAACATTGCCATTGTGATCCTGTTAGCATTGTGATGTTAGTATTCACTGAAAGCACTGAAGAGCAGTGCCACACTGAGTTGCTAGCATGGCCGATTATTCTCCCGTCTCCTCTCCCAAACTGTTCGTTTTGTCATGTTTCCCTCTACGCATCATTTCTCCTCTCTACTTTCTCTTCCTACAGTTGTCCTGAATTTCTTCTCAGCTTATTATATGATATGTGTTGAAAGCATGTAGTAAAGCATGCCTTGGTGTATGAATAAACCATGAAGCATGTGTCCTAGAAGCCCTGCATGCTCTCTTTCTCTGTCTTTGTCTGTTTCTCTCCTTTATGATCTTCATCTCTCATGATCTTCATCCTGTCCCTCACCGCTTTCTTTCACTTGCTCTTTCCATTTTTTTTTTCTGTTCCTCTGTCTCCTTATCTCTCTCCACCATCTCCCCCTTTACTATCTCTCCCTCCTGACTTCAGATGAGTTCATTGCCTCCCTGAGAGACTCGCCACCCACCCACAGTTCTCTCTGATTGAACTCCGAAAGCCTCAGAACTTTGCTGTCAAGATTCAATTTGTTCTGACCTGAGCGAGGGGCGTGAACGCCATCGTTATGTCATTATATCAGAGGAAACGGGACGACGCCATCGCGCCAGAAGAGACGGGATTGGATCCCGAGCATAATCATCCTAATGCCCCCCAGCAGAGAGCATGGGAGTGTATCAAACAGGATACGGGGTTATGGTAATGGAGTGTAAGGCTGATTGAGATTTCAGTAAATTAATTAGGCCCCGGGAGAGGGACGGACTAAGGAGGTGCGTTGGATTGCGATCGCAGAGAGAGAGACAGGCGGGTGGGTGGGTTGGAAGTTGAGGGTGAGGACTGGGTGAACAGAAAAGACAGAAACAAAGAAATTAAAGAGGAAGACTGGCTGTGATGAGGATGAATGTGCTGGGTGCAGATGAAGGGAAGAGGCAGGAAGGTGGGGCAAGGTGAGAGGGTGGTTGTGGGTACAAAGTAGAGACAGAGAGGTAGAAAAAAAGATGGATCCATGTATAAAACAGGGTAAGAGATAGAAGGGCATGCTAGGTCAAGGGAAGTGTTTGCCTACAAAGCAAAGGCAGACAGAGACATACACAACAAATTTGAATTTGACCTTAATTATAAAACACTGCTTTAAAAATAAGCCCCAGTGTGCTTTCCTTAACTGTGGTCCAAAGCACGGCTCTTTCCAGACAAAGAGAAAGATGTAAAAAATGAGCGTGTCGGGGGGGTGTAAGAGAGAGAGAGGGAATAGAAAGAGATGCAGACAGACCGAGACAGACAAGGGAGCGTTAAGTTCAAAGCGCACAGTGTCCGGGGGAGACAGAGTAGCTTCTTGTCTCTGTGTAAATGTCAAGCTCTCACTTCCCCATAATGACCCCTGAATCACCAACAAGTCAGGCCAGAGCATTGAGGAACATCCTGTCGACTCCATTATCAGCGGGCAGGTTAGCCTGGGGGCACTGGCACCGGAAAGACTCAAGACCCAAAGGTGGTGTAGTCAGGGGATTAAAATCCCATCATAAAGTTGTCCCAGAGAATACAAGACATGGTTCATCGCAAATCCTCTACATGTCACTGCAGTGGAATGTCTGGATAGTACAACACAACCCCCTACCACCAGACAATATGGTATTGGAGAATTTCACAAAGTCTACTACCAACAAATCATTTGCATTGCAACTACAGTATAGTTACGATGAGGAAAGGATTGTAGTTATGATAAAGAAGGTTATGACAAATTAAAATATGGTTAGGGTTAGGCAATTACAGCACTCATTTAAAGGTTCCATATTGTAAAAAGTGAGATTTTCATGTCTTTTATATTATAAATCAGGTTTAAGTGCTTTATAAATACTGTTAAACTGCTTTATAAATATTGTTAAACTATAAAAACCCTCAATATACGGAGAAATAAACACAGCCCG
>CAKAOH010021494.1:16289-27911 GCA_916701665.1 Sebastiscus tertius | reverse complement strand
ACAGTACAGTATCAGTTACAGTATCATGGACCAAATGAAGGCACATGTGAAATTTGTTTCATAATAATAATAATAATAATAATAATAATAATATGTAAAACATATGCCTCAAAAACAATATGATACAGATTTGCGTTCACCAAGTCCAGAGAGATCTTTTCTTTTCACCACAGTATTAATAGAATCCAATTTTTCCACTTACTCTAACAGAACACTGTGGCAAGCCATCTTAAAGGTCCCATATTGGAAAAAGTGAGATTTTCATGTCTTTTATATTATAAAGCAGGTTTAAGTGTGATATAAATACTGTTAAACTATCAAAACACTCAATATATGGAGAAATACACATAGCCCGTATTCAGAAATTGTGCGTTTGAAACAAGCCGTTAGGATTTCTGTCCATTTGTGATGTCACAAATATACGATATTTAGACCATTACACGGTTTTAAACGTAAACATTCTAAATGTGTCCCAGTTTATTTCCTGTTGCAGTGTACGTGAATGACATCAGCTGACAGGAAGTAAACATGGACCCAAACTGTCGCCTAGCAACGCAATTCCGTTACAATTCCATTGAAATACAATGCAAGTATTTCAAGTGTTATTATTTTAACCCAAACCACTTTATTTTCCTAAACCTAACTAAGTACTACTGTTGTCTAAACCTAGCCAAGTTTTTTTTCCTGAAATGATGGAAGTTTATCTTAAAAAGACTATATGCACGTGACAAACAGAAATTGACACGTGTTTCTGGACTATCGTAGGAAAACGCACAAAAAAATCAGGAATAACTTTTTGCAAGACATCATACAAACCGTTGTATGAGGATATGTTGCTTCATTAATAGTACACTATTTCCTGCATGGGCTCTCAACATTGGCATTGGATTCAATTTGTGCACTGCAGGATTGTCTAGGAAGATCTTGGATGTTGCCGATAGGACAAAAGGTCAGAAAACGCAAATAGGTCATTTTGAGATGCAATGATGAACAATAGTCATTGTATAGTTTATAGAGCACTTGATCTTGAGTACTTATCTTGTTGAGCAGATGTCTTTGTGAATTCTTTATTCTACTTTACTTGCAAGTTGAATAGGTTCAGGAACTCTATAGCCATCACATTCGAACCTTAAGGTTGACCTTGTGGTTGCACTTGCAATTCATTATGAGGATAAACACAAATTTGGTAAATGGATTTGCATTTATATAGCGCCTTTTCTAGTCTTCCAACCACTCAAAGCACTTTACACGACATGTTAGCATTCACCCATTAACACCCATTCATACACTGATGGCAGAGGCTGATGCAAGGTGCCAACCTGCCCATCAGGATCTAATCTAAATACTCATTCATACACCTATGGCTCAGCTTTCGGGAGCAATTTGAGGTTAAGTGTCTTACTCAAGGACACTTTCGACATGTGACAGGAAGAGCGAAGGGGATCGAACCACCGACCTTTCCATTGGTGGACGACCTGCTCTACCCTCTGAGCCACAAAAGCTACAGGCTGTGACGGTCGATACATGAATAGCATAACAACTAACATAACATGCAGCTGTTTTGAATAAGAAAAAAAAAAAGTACATTTTGTAGGGAACAATGCCTGCTGGGCATCAACATGACAAGGAAAGTTACACTGAACATACCTGCAGACCTACTTCCTGCCAGCACTAATGTCAATACTTAAGTCGTATCACTGTGAATGTATTGCATTTGGTTTCCCTAGCTATTCACTTCTTAACATGTGGGATTGAGGAAGAAAGACCTGATCTATCTCTGGTGTCCTTTTTTGCTTTGCAAGCTACGCCCAACCAACCACCTGCAAAACATATTTTGCAAAGCAAATTAGCAGTATATAAACATAGAAACAAAAAACAGTTGCCATAGCAAATTAGTGCCTCCTGCAGCATATGGTTAACTGGACGGATGATGTTGTGGGTGATATTGCGGCCTCATAAGTCCATAGCAACAATTCTCCAGGTCTCTGCCACATGAATTTGAACGGTACACAAGGTGATAGCCTACAACTCCACAGTGTCGTCTTTGTATATGCTTCATAGAATCTTTAACATACAGACATTGGAGCACATCCTTCCTTTGGGGCACTACAAACTGAATTTAGTGATTATATCTGTTTTGACTCTCACTTCGAGGTGTGCCAAAAACAATAAAACCCGAACTGACATCCTTTATAGCTCTCGTGATGTCATCTTTCACTTGTACTTTAGATATTTGTACAATCCCTCTTAACCATCCCTGCCCTTGGATTTTTCAGTGTTTGACTTCTTGTTTTGCTTCTGCACACCAAATAGTGGTAGAGGATACAGAACATTTGAATTTATACCAAGCAAAGTTGCTGGAAAATGAGTCATACCTAGAGCAAGAATCGCTCTAAAACTGTAATTATTTAAATATATAAAACAAGTATTTGTCTTGCTTTAATACCTGAATTTGAGTGAAACACATTTTCTAGTATTTTTTCTTAATGTAAGCAGAGATTTTGCTTCCACTGGAGTCTTGATAGAATGCACTAAATCTGACACAATCAAGAACAGTCGTACCGGAGTGCACATCGACTCACAGAGCAGCCATTTGCGCTGTAGCAATTGACCTGTTTGGGGATCAGTTTGCTGCCAGCAGGACTTCCTGACCTGTCCCAGGGCAGTTTTTCTTTTATTTTTCAAACACTTGCCTTACTTTTGGGAAATGTTTCAAGGCTTTGGACATGATAAATGTAGACTGCAGCTCCAGAAAATCAAACAGCAGTCATCAAAGAGCAGTCGGTATAGAGAGAGGGGAGAGATACTTCTTTACCCAGTGTTGAAAATCGCATTTTTCACTTTTAATAGACTCTCAGGAGTTTTCTTAAAGCGACACCGAACAAGACTACTGTCACATTAAACAACTCTTTAAACAGCCCACGCTACATAGCGGTAAGTCAAATGATCTAACCTAACTGATTGTTTTTTACCTCGATAAATGTTTTAAGACAAAATGTAATCTTTTATTAATAGTTGTGACCCCCTTGTATCTGCTCCTGGGATTCTTTGCAAACTACTGTGATGTGTTTAAAATGTGATTTATCTTTTCTTGCAAATACTGCTCCCACTTGAGGGAAATATATAACTTGAGGGCAGTATAAATCAAGTGCACCTCCAGTAAATCAAATACAGTGCAGAGAGGGGCCTATATTTCTCCTGATCCAGCACTTAACCTTGACCCGCTTAAGGGGCAGCAGCTCAGTGATGGCGACCAGCTGAGGACAGGTTGGGTTTGGCAGCTTCCTGGTGTAAATAAAACAGAATGAGTTCAAGTTTTTTTTTGTAAAAAAACATGTCAGTCACACTAAAAAACAAAGTTTAGATATTTCAGGTAGAGCAAGTTGACCTATGTCATACCTCATGGTTCTTATTTTGAAGTTGCTGTCTACACCTTGGAATCACTTTTGCATGAGCCCAGTCAGAAAACTCAATAAATAAAAACTCAGCAGTTCAACAATTGACTGGACATGTGAACCTTTGTGGTTTGAACTGCTGTTCAGTTCCCCACTTTCAGGTGCAAGGTATGTGGAAGGGGTATGTAAATGCAAAGCAAACTTCAGGCGTAGTTCAGAGTTCCTTTTGTGAAAGCTATAAAGATGTATTAGACTATATTGTTCATCTGGTAAATTCCCAGGGTTTATGTTAAACATCTGAAGTGTTTAGTTGAAGCTGAGATACACTATCAGGGTTATTTCCTCAGACTTGACAAAGCTCCTCCAGAGTCACAGTAGGCATTATACAACTGTTTTCACAGGCTTAGACTCAAGCATTACTAATAGCAAAACAAATAATTAAAAATACAGGTTATGTCTCTTACAATAATGTATACAATCTAGAGAGTGTAGAAGTACAGACTTAATTAGATAATAATTCCCACTTCCAAAAAATGGTTTGTTTGATGCCAATTTTGGAACCCATCCTCTGGATGCAAGGGGCTATATTTCTGGGGTTCCAGTGTAGCCAGTGGGTATCCAGGCCAAGATTTCCTCTTTTGTGTGCTGCTCATTGTTTAAAGTCCGATTAGCGACTTGAGATGTGAGACTGGAATTGCAGTTGAAAGATAATTTGTACGACCAGATTGTTTCAGTAGCCAGTTTACGAGCTAATTTTAAACCAAGAAAAAGCTAAATCCTCGTCAGATGACAGCCGGTGGGTTCTGAGACTGCATTTCGGCCGATGCGTTCCACCTCTTTTGCTCTCCACATGGACTGTTTACCTGCATTCAACCAAAGCCAGCTTGAAAGTGATTAGTCAATACTACTTGGACTACAAACGGAAACAAGAACGCTCCCGGTACCAAAATCTTATGACGTTTCTACAGATTCTACATGTGAGTGCAGAATCACGCGGCTGCGTCGCGTCGTCGCGTGGCGGATGCGTGATTCACGCGTCGGGTACTCGGACCAGCTGCGTTTCTGCTGCGTTTCAGCTGCTGCTGCTGGGTTGCTGCTGTCAGCCCTTTCTTTCTACATAGAGTTTGCTTTTCATAATGGCCATTTCATTTCATTATAAACATCATTTATATTTATTTTAGACAGAGAAAGGTTAAGAAACATGTTGTAATTTGTAAATAATAGTAATAATCCACAATTAAAACCCTGTACTATATTCATTCATGGAGCTCTGCAAGTCACTGCATGTTCTACAGCACTGCCCTGCACATATTTCAGAATAAAAGCCTTGTGTTAACAAATTAAAGAATTCTGTCCACAGAAAAAAAATGCTTGAGGGCTTTTATTTTGAAATTAAAGCAGGAAGTGTTGATATAAAAATAAATCTTTACTTTTTCTCATCTCCGTAACATTTTTTACAGATAGAGACATTGAAACTGTATTAATATTGCTGGTATGATGTCAATATAAAGTCAATACATCACTTTCACTGTCTGTTGTTGCTGTGAACCGCACGGCTCGCGTCAAAAATAGGCGAGACCTCGAATCTCTAGACAAGACGCAGCTGACACACAGCCGTCTCACGCGGGCAGTGTGGCTGCTCTAAGCTGTTAACACGGACGCCGAAATAAAAAACAACATGTAACGCAGCCGCCACACGCTCCTGACGTTCCCAGTTTAGACAAGGCTTTACTGTTATGTTCATTGCACGTTGTACAAAAAATTTGTTACTTGTTCGCCCTCCTCCTAGCAAACACAATATCCATTATTTTCAACCATTGATCCCTTCATACCTCCTACATAACACAGATTCATCAAGTGGTATTCAGAGGATGACTCAGTGAGAAACTCTACATGGATTAAGTGAAATATAATGTCTTCGACTGTAGAGGAGCCAGATGGAACATTTTTCACTTTAATGGCAGAGAGCATGTACATAATGTATTGGAAATAGGTCTTTTCATCTTATGATAGATTAAAAACTTGTTTTTTGTGAATTCTAGCTTTGGGTAAGGGTTGCGCATGTTCATACATATGAATTGACTAAGATCAGAGAAAAATGTCATGCGTGCATTCTGTTTTAAGGTGGAATTTTCTCCTTTGGATCACAAAGCCCTGGCACGCCTCTCACAGTAGAAATATTCCATACAGACACACATTACCATAATTGATATATAGCTATGAGTCAGATGAGAGTCTTTGCCAGTGAACAATGACTTATTGATGTCTTCCACTGATGATAAGCCAGCTCCAAATACAGAATTCTCTCTGCTTTACAGCCATATAATGACATGCAATTATGAAAAAACTGGCAATTAATATGATACATATCAGTATATTTCTCCTGTTACATAGCAGCCGCACATATCCTACAAAGCAAGGAAAGCATTTATATAATTACTGACATGTGGCTCCAATGTGGTGCAGTGGTTAAGATGGTAAAATGCCCAGTGGAAGGAAAAACTTTTATGCCCGGTGCTGATGAGTACCATCTATGCTGGAATACACCAGAGGTCCAAGTATTTATACCTGGTAGTACTGAGTAAATACACAGAATTAAAATGTATATTTGCACTATTTAGACAGGGTAGATTTGAGTCCATGAAGGGTGGACTACTAATGCATTATAATGCAGACAACCAATGGTGTATTAGTTTTCAGATTCTTAGGTAAAAGTACAGAGGTATTATCAGGAAAAATATATTTAAAATGTCAAATCTAAAACTACTCGTTCTGCTGACAAATGGCCCTCCCTGAATGATGATTTATCATATATTACAATATGAGACTGTTACTGATGAATCCATGTTTAAGCAGCATTTTACTGTTGTAGCTGGTTGCTGGTTCAGGTGAAGCTAATTTAAAAAACAAACAAACTGTATATAGAGTTACAGTTAGTCCAGTAGTTAAGTCCAGTTGTTCTCAACCTGGTGGTTGGGCCCCCTCTAAAGGGTCACGGGATACATTTCAGGGGTCATGAGACGATTAATGATAGGAAGGAAGAAAAAAAAAAATATATATATATTTTAAACTTTAAACTCCAAAAGTCCGCGATGGATTTGAATTCAATTTTACTGATTACCATGTTGCCATCAACTAGTGCCAATTTATTACCTCCGCCAAGGCCGAAGGCCTAGGAAGGACGTTATGTTTTCACCGGCGTTGGTTTGTTTGTTGGTTTGTTGGTTTGTCCATTTGGAGGATTACTCCAGAATTCCGTGATGGATTTGAATGAATTTTTTTTGGAAGGGTGGGGTGTGGCGCAATGTCCTATAGATTTTGGTGGCGATCGGGATCATGATTCAGGAATTTTTTTTAATAACTTCGCTCAGCCTGTGCATTAACACCACAGGCTTTAAGACATGCGCAGGGTAACTGATGACGTGTTCATGACGCATCACCCTGCCTCTTTCCTTCTGCCTGCAGAGAGAGAGACAGAGAGAGAGCGGGGGGTGGAGGGACGGGTGATACCTGGAGATTCTTCGTTTTCTCACATTAAACTCTGTGAAATTAGAGTTGAGATGGACCAAAGCACACTTGGTGATTGTTGGAAAGAGTAATGACGACGGTTTAGGTGAGTTTTATTTTGTTTCTGTCCAGTTTGAATGAAGTGTTACGCTGCTCCGCTACGTACAGCTGATCTCAACATAAACACAAATACACGTGGATTATGGCGCAAGCTGAACGAAGAGGGGGGGCAATTGTACTCAGGCAGCTTGGTGGAGGTCTGCGCTCTCCGAGTGCCATTCTAGTTATTATTATTATTACTACACTAGTTGCCTAGGCTACTTATCTCTACTTGCTTATGTAAAACAAAAAACTAGGCAGTAAAACAAAGTTTAAGATGAGTATACCTTTTTGGACCTCAAAAAGTTTTTCTACATGAAACTATCTGATACATTTAGAAGAAATATGTCTCTTTGTTGGAACTGCTATCACCTCATACACATTTGAAATGTGTCAAAGAGCCCCTATTATTTTTTTGTGAGGAGCCAGACGCCAAATGAATGGAAAGTATAAAATGGAAATACTCAAGTAAAGTACACTTCTCACTATTACTCTACTGATACACTCATGTTAATTTATTAGGCTCTAAAGTTTGTGTTTCACTGCTTTCTTTGATTCTGTAAAAGCTCCCGTAAAGAGAAGAGCCTTTTCCTACAAAATTGTCATGAATTGTCAATTCCTAGACATAAGAGTCTCTGATTGAACTGAAGTTTCTGCAGTTATTCAATAACACTCTACAGAATAAATCCTTCATTTGACTTCCAACCGACACAGCTAGCTGTGTCCGAAAGCTGGCCAGTGTTACTCAATACATCACTGACAGCGGTGCCTGGACAACTTAATTAACTTTTAAATACTACTAACTGGGGCCTGCCACAGCTGCATCAATTACCTGCTTAAACAATGCAATTTACAGTGCATTACACATACCATTCAGACAATATAATAAGGAAAAATTACAAAGCACACTAAAATGTTTTGCATTATTTGAAATTGTAATATGATTTAGGAGGTATGACACAGCTGGTGGAATAAATACTGGTGAGCTGGAGCTTGTCACAACTTTGAATACTTGGTCTCAACAAAAAAACTGACTTGACTATGACTCACAAAGCAATCTGTTCACTCAGTGATCTATTTTTCCTCAAAGTACCACTCCATTTCTTTTTTACACACCTTCCACATTGCCTTTTAAAAGTCATTTTAGATTGGTCTTAAATGCTCAATTGCAGACAGTCTGGAGACAATTCAGTTGCAGCCATTAAGAGTGAAAATCTCAGAGCAATAAATGTAATTGTCATCTTTTGTTCTGAAGCTTATCCGACCTTGTCGAGATGTATTTAGGGAGTGTGACAATTGGAGTGTCCAATTTTTCCCCAGATGACATACCAGTGAAGAGATGTAATTTCTCCACATTGAGACGCAGTAGTAGTTCCTTTTGGCACCTTTACAGTGGGAGCCACTAATCGCCCATTGTCCACTGGCTCAGCAGAGCAGTATCACTATATTAATTAGGATGTACAGTGCCTGCTTTGAATGTAAAGTGAGTCAATTAGTTTGCATATTCACTTCAGTCCGGCACCTCAAGTCCAATTGCCCTTTAGAATCAAAAGCGTGGACACATTTGATTTCTGCTCTGCTGCTCTCTCTCTCTCTCTCTCTCTCTCTCTCTCTCTTTCTTTCATTCTCTTTCTTAGGATCCTTTCCTACAAAGCAGATTTGGTGACACAAAAATCTTTGTGAGCTCAGCTGTATTATACAGTTGCTTATTGAAAGACCGCAAAATCATAAAAACTCAATTACAGATAGGTAGTTGCTGAGCAATCAACCTTACAAACAGTGCTGGCCTTATTTTGCATGGAACTGAACAAAACAGTTTGAACCAGCAACAGATTGAACTTGCTATTGAACTGTAGACAGTCAGAATTGGCACCGGACGTCACAGCATTATGAGCGGTGAGAAGGTCACACACTGATGGTAGGTACTGATGTGCATTTGAACAATAATGCAAACACTAAACGCCTTACGCATTATCGTGGAATTTATATACATTTTCCTGCAAACAGGCTGGTTAACGTCCAGAAGAAGAAGAACTTTTGCACTTGTGCAGTTTAGTTACAGCAATAACAGTTTAGCTAGCTAGTCTAACAACTATCCACACCATAGACACAGGGATGAATTACATTTCTGAAATATGAGCAAGACGAATGTTTTATCATCTTGGGCTCTTATTGAAGTCATTCCCTCACCCATACACATCAATGCTCTCTCCCCCAAACAGATTATTCAGTGGTTGAGCTGATCAGGGATCAGATAAAGGTATGTTGTATGTGTTGAAATTGCTGAAGCTCCTTTTTGCTGTTGCTTTGAGACCAGAAGAACAACGGCTTAATTTCAGTATATTTTGGAGGAGTAAAGATGCTGTTCATTGTGCTCGCTAAAGATACATGTCGATACAACAATCTCCACACAAGGTACACTTACTTCGGGAACTTTTAAGCATAATAATCAAAGGGCTGTCATGAACAGAGACAGTTTGCTTGGTTGTCATGTTGCCATTTTTAAGACATGAAAGAGAAATCTCAAAAATGCACAAAATATTGGGACATCTCCAATTACAAGACAACTGAGTAAACTCAATCTACAAATAAAGACCACATTGTACAGTTCGAAAGTCCAAGAACAAGTGAGTAAACAGACCTTGAGTTGAGTTTTATCAAGTGTTTCCAACGTCAGCAATGAACTGCCAACCTTCAAAATGCACAATCTCTGAACCCATCAGCTATCGGTCTGACGACGATCTATTCTCTGGAGGGCAACGGGCAATATTTTGAAGGTTCCGGTGTAGCCGGCAGATATCCGGATAACGAATATCAAGCCACGACTTCCTCTTCCATACGTCAGTCATTGTGTACAGTCCGATAACATGAAGCGTGAGAATGGAGTAGGAGTTGAGAAATGACATCTATGGCTAAAAAAACCTAAATTGTCATCTGGCGATAGCCGGTGGGTTCCAAGATTGCATTTTGGCCAATGTGTTCCGCCTCTTTTGCTCTCAACACGGATACTACTTGGACTACAGACTACAATTGGAAAATAGAATGCTTTCGATACTAAAATCGTATCCAGATTCTGCTTTTCTTATGCAGATATATGCGTGTAGAAAATACTTAGTCTTCAATCACATTGGTTAGGACTCCATTCACAAACAAAATCTACCTGGCAAGATGACAGGTTACTAACGCTGCCATTGTATTCTGCTTTCTCCTTCCTTCTGTTCTCTCTTTTTTTGTCTTGACAAAGCCAACCCTCCCCTCTCATCTCCTGTCCTCCCTTGGTAATAGCACATTAGTTTGTAGGACATTAGTCAGTAAAAATGAAAGCATATGGCACATAATATTTACTTGTAATGAGCCTGAGTGCCACCATGCGCGGAAACCAAATTATAAGTGCCTCGTTTTGTGGCAGCCCAATAAATATTTTACCCTGTAAAAGAATGGATGACGTGTGGGGGATGAGAGAGCGCCACCTGTTCTTGTCTGCTAAATGATTTACCAGATGTTTCGTCTTCATTCTTTTTTGTCTTCGGTCGCCCCCCTCCTATCCCCCCCCACCATTCATTTCCCTATTTCCCCTTGGTCCACACGAGAGGGAGAGAGGGCGTAAAACAAAAATAGGAGATTAAGGAGAAGCAGCAGAAAATAAGTGCCAAGCTAATTTAGGAACTGCAAGAGTGAAACATGAATGAGATGCACACATTTCCCTGTTTACTCTTCACACTCCTGAACTCTACTAGCTCTCTGGCACTGCCAAAATGTTCTTGCCCATTTACTATGTAAGTGCTAAAATCCACCGGCGATGCTAAACATCATACATCATTGATGCTAACACTGTTTCACTATCACCCCTCTCTTGTTTTTCTCACATATTCCCTGTTTTGATGAGGTTCACATTATGAACCGAACACATTTTTCTTGCAAACACGGTTTTAAGACGGGGAGGTCAGTTGTGCCGTAGCTGATAGCACTCCACATTAAGTGGTGCTCGTAATGTGTTGATGCATCATAAATACATCACATGGATAATGAAAGTGCCTGGTAAATATTGATTATTGTTACAGCATTTGTGGTTTACTATGAGCCATACAACTAAGATAAGATAACATAATATATTCATTTATTAGTCCCACAATGGGGACTTGTGCAGTGTACAGCAGCAAAGGGGATAGTGCAGAAACAAGAAAATTGAAGGACATAAAAATAGGAACAATATAAACAAGGGCAATATTAAAAATTGGAACAATATAAACAGTGTTGACAATAAACAGGTGGAAATATGATATTGCACAGTGATTAGAATGAAATTGCACCTGAAAACACTGTATGAATTGAAGTCGCACCTTAGTAGCATTGATAGACAGTCAGTGTAAAGTATAGTGCAGTTCTTGTCAGTTTATGGTGTGTATGTATGTGGTCTACTGGGAGCAGTGCTGGTTGTGGAGTCTGACAGCTGCTGCAGGAGGGAAGGACCTGCGATGGCGCTCCGTCACACACTTTGGGGTGGAGCAGTAGTGGCAGCCTCTGCCATCAGTGTGTGAATGGTTGAATGCTGACATGTAGTGTAAAGCACTTTGAGTGGTTGTTTATGGAGAATGAAAGCAACTAAATGCTCGATTAGATA
>CAKAOH010021494.1:0-16209 GCA_916701665.1 Sebastiscus tertius | reverse complement strand
TACACATCATGTAAATGCTTGTAAAGCCAACTGTTGTAGCAGCACGTCACATAACAATACTAGCCTCACGTTGGCTGTTTGGGGGCATTTTATAATTAAAGACAAAGCAAAACAGCAGAATTCAATATCCAAAATTTTATAAATTATAATGGAAAATACACACATAATCATACTTACTGTACGGAGCACACACACACGAATCCACATTCTCTAAAAAAAAAAAAAATCACAGCCACACACACACACACACACGCATATGCAGATCATGCTTCCAAACAAAGAGAGAGAGATGGCATTTTGACATTAAGAGGAAGAGAAATACACAAATCCCTCCCACTATACCTGGGATATGCGCCAACACACACACTCACACACCCTCTGTCTCTCTAACTCTTGGGAGAACAGGAGCTTCGTACAGGAGGGCTCAGATGGTGTGTGTGTGTGTGTGTGTGTGTGTGTGTGTGTCCTCCCACCTCCTCATGTCTTGAATAACTGTCTTTTCTTTTCCCAGTTCCTTCCTCTCCTCGTCTCTTCCCTTCCCAGCGTTGTCTCCCCTTCTTCTTCCTTTTAAATCTGCTCTTTACTTTCTTTATGCTGACTCTTCTCCTCATCTCCCTCCGCTCTTAGTCTGCCAAGCAAGAGGAGTCATTTCCCTCCTCCTCCTGGAAGAAGAAAATGAAAAAGTAATAAATGCTACAGTAATAACTTTTATTACTGTCACTGACGGAGCAATAAATGTTACCTTTTATCTGGGTTGAAAATGTCCTGTAATGTGAGCATTTATGGGATGAAATGTCTGTTTTTCAACAAACCTGCATTAATCAGATGACGTGATCTGAAAAGTTGCTTAAAATTACAGAAAATTAGCACAAAACTTTGCAGCTCCACAGAGCTTTTAGACTCTTTTAACTCACTGGTGTGGTTGTAACACCCCACATACTTGCTTGGTGTTATAGGTAGGCTAATTATAGGTAATAGACGCTCTGAGTGGATGATGCACACACCTCCCAAATATGAATGTGTTTTGCGGTCTTGTGATCAATTCCTTTCTGTCGTGAAGTGAGTTTGAAACGGAATACTGAACTAAACTTGCTTATTTAACTCCCATTCACGTTTCCTTGCATTAAAGGTCCCATATCGTGGTCATTTTCAGGTTCATACTTGTATTTTGGATTTCTACTAGAACATGTTAACATGCTGTAATGTTCAGAAAACACATTATTTTCCTCATACTGTCTGCCTGAATATACCTGAATATACCTGTATTTATTAAGACCTCATTTTTCTCAAGCGTAGGTGGAAATAGTCACGAAATTGAATCTATTTGATTTGTGTACATAGACAGGGATTTCCCATTTTTTCGTGACGCTCAGCACGACTTTCAACAAGGTATTTTTTGTGCTTTTTCCTACGAATGCCCAGCAACACACGTGACGCATGTGTCAATTTACGCTCCAGTCTTTTCAAAACAAAACTACTTAGTTAGAGTTAGGAATAGATCAACTCGGTTAGGCTGAGGCAACAAACTAATTAGTTAGGCTGAGGAAAAGATTGACTTGGTTAGGCTTAGACAACAAAAGGTTTAGGAAAAGATCGTGGTCTGGGTTAAAATAACTCCGAAAGTGCCGTAACAAATAGATCAACTTTGACTTGTTTCACACGGAACACAAACATCGGTCTCCTGGGCTACTATGGGGACTAACATCATCACACATGCTTTACAGTCATACTTTACAGCCAATTTATGCAATTCCAAGACGCCCGCAATCTCGCAGGTCTCAGAAGGCACAACA
This sequence comes from Sebastiscus tertius, assembly GCA_916701665.1. Taxonomy (NCBI): domain Eukaryota; kingdom Metazoa; phylum Chordata; class Actinopteri; order Perciformes; family Sebastidae; genus Sebastiscus; species Sebastiscus tertius. The sequence continues at coordinate 14,416 of CAKAOH010021494.1, read as the reverse complement.
AATCCTTATGTTTAAGATGTTAGATTTTACTACATTTTCAATAAGTTATGATCAATTACCGCCTCTGTCTCTATTCTTAATATATTGCTTTCATGTTAGCTTCTCTTTTTAAGTCTGTCCCTTTCTTTGCTGTCCTCCTTCTACCACCTTCTTGTCCTCTTCTTCCCTTTTTTTCTCTTCTCTGTTTCACCTGCTACGAAAAGTATTCTCCGCTTCATCCGCCTCACTTTCTGTTTCCTCTTCTTCTCTCCTCTTTCATCCAGTTTCCTCGCTCTTTTCTATCTCGGTCTCTCTCTCTCTTTCTCTCTCTCTCTCTCCTCTTCTGAAAAGGTATCACCTCTTCTCAAGGATGTCCTGGATTTGCAGCCCGCTATCACCATGGGGACTGTTACCGAGGAGATAATGAGCGAGAGCGATAGAGAGACAGACAGATGAAGAGGTGGTGGTGGTGGTGGTGGTGATGGAGGGAGAACTCCAGCTTCACGCGTCATTCTTTGGTTCGGTAGGACAACAATGTGGAACGATTATGGAAAAGAAAACACACAAGGTGAATGAATTGATAGGCAGATAAAGTGCAGGAGATAGATGAAAGGGGAATGATGGAGGGAGAGTGAGAGGAAGAAAGGTAGGGGTTGCTTTTTTTAAATTAAAAAAAAAAAGAAGTAATTGAGAGAGAGAGGCAGGTAGGTAATGAAGCCGGATCTATATTTCAAAGGATTGACAGTACAAGAGGACTGGTAAGTGGCTCAAAGACATGGAGGTAGCGATGAGAAAGATGAGAGAGACTGAAGGAGAGAGGGAAGATGGAGGAGGGATGAATTAGATGAAGAGGACCGAATAAGGATGCTATGATAAGAGAAGGAGAGATAGGGAAATAGACACAAGCAAATTGAGGGGTGATATAAGAGGAGAGGGAGGGTCTGACTTCTTGAAGAAGAGATGGAAGGTAGTGGGTGTAGGTAAGTGAATGATAAATGAGGAAGATATAGGTCTTAATTAAAAATCGGATCTGCTCCAGTCAGTGTCATCCACCACTGATATGATGGAAATGACATGAGATTAATAAATTGCATTTTTCCCTTCTAAAATCCATCAATACTGTAAGGCCCTGCACCTGAATTATTGTTTTTCCTATAATTTATATTAAATACTGCCTTAGACGACATTTTTACATGAAAAATAGTCAAAGTTAATGGAAAATAACACCCATGGATAACTTTACATCACCAGTCTTCTATGTTGTTTTGTGTTCCAAGAGCTGCGTGTTTTATCAAGGACATGCTGTAAATTTATTTGTTCGTTGTATTCACTCTGTCAACCTGACTTGTACGTCTACCTAGTTGATGATACACATTTATGTATTTCTGTAGATGCCCTTCATACTTGTTGCATCCAGCCATTTGTTTTAAGTGTAGGGGGCGAGACCAAAGGCATAATCACTGTAAAAGTGATAGTTACCTCCTCCAAGGCCAAAGGCCGAGGAAGGAAGTTATGTTTTCACCGGCCTTGGTTTGTTTGTTTGTCTGTTAGCAGGATTACTCCAAAAGTTTGCGATGGATTTGAATGAAATCTTTTGGAGGGGTGGGATGTGGCACAATGAACAATCCATTCGATTTTGGTGGCGATCCTGATCATGATCCGGATGCAGGAATTTTTTTTTACAGATTCCGATCAGCCAGAACATTAAGGCCACAGGGTGTAACACATGCGCAATGTAACTGATGACGCGTAACCCCGCCTGCTTCTTCGAGCAGAAAGATACGTGTGTGGATGTGTGCGCGAGAGTTCCATTTCAATATCAGTGCCCAGCAGCAGAGCTACGCTTCCGCCATTTTGGACTGAAAGCGACTACCAGACGCTAGTAAAATGTCTACCTAAAAAGTGCCGTAATAATTTGAAACAAAACAATTTCTATTCTATTGTCATATTCTACCAAAATGGCCTTTGTTGAATAATAAAATATTTTAAATATAACAATCGTTTTCAGTCCAAAATGGCTACAGCGGCTAATGTCAAAAAAACATTGAAGTTTTGTCTCTTTGCTTCTATAAACTTGGCCCTCCCTCTTGCCTGCTCACTCATGGTGGGGGCTCAATGTACTTCAAAATAATAATAAAAAAAATGTACTGAAAATGTCACACAATAAAATTGTTTTATTAAGAAGTTTCTGGGTGATTTGTGTCACGACTTTGCAATCATAAAACTGTGATTTGACTCATTTGTCTCAGCACAGTATTTAGCTTTCTAAACTGTTTGTTTTTTTAATTTGTGGTTGTCTGAAAATAGACAAATATGTAAATGATAACTACAAACTGTATGAAAACATAGTTATGGTGATTATGGAGAGTGGGAGAGAACAGAACGAATGTTTGACTGAGAGTCAGCAGAGTAACCAGGCTGATCCAGGCTACCAGATGCTACTTGTGATGCAAAACTGTGTAGACTGAAATATGAGAGGTAAAAAGAAACACAGACGTATGTTGGTTTCACACATGAAAGGTGTTTAAATAATAGTACATGTTCCAAAAAGCACTATATATGGAAATAAAAATTGATATTACTGATATTAGTAGGAAGTTGTAGAGAGAACATGGTTTAAAGAGGAATGATGTGGATCTGTGTGTGAGAGTAGATGAAGAGGGTGGAGGTGGTAAAAGGAATGAATGGGTGCAACGGGGAGCATATTATTTTTGAATCATTTAACAGCATATATTCTCAGCATGGCTCCCGTTTGACTTGATGGACGGTAATGTCAGCGCCGCAGATAAGGAGGGCGATGATAACGTGAATGAGACTGATTACATGTTGAAGAGGGACATGATTGGAGAATAACAGTGGTGGTAGTGTAGCGGAAAATGAAGTGATGAGATAGAGAGGGAACTAAGAGAAGAGGGAGGGAGAGAGGGGAGGGGAAATGACAGAAGTAAGAAAAGGAGAAGAAAAAGAAAAAGGTATAGAAAAAGGGGGGGAGGTGAAAGTGAAGGACAAAGGGGAGGGAGATATGAAGGGGGGAACTTCTGAATCAACCAAAACTGAGTTAAATTGCCAAACATGCAAACACAAAATAACAGAAAAAGCGGCAATTCTGGGTTCAAAACCTTTTCGGTCCACAGGAGGAAGCAGCTCAATATCCCAAAATCAAAGCTGCCAGCAGCATTGACACTTGGTTATGTACATTCAGGTCTGAATGCAAGATATCTCCCTTGAGTTTCATCAGGATCAAAGACAACTTGAGTTTTGTCTTATTTCCCCGCCCTTTGCGAAAATCTTTTGGTGATAGCGGCCATGTTTTTAAACATTATAAAGCAGGTTTAAGTGCTATATAAATACTGTTAAACTATCAAAATGCTCAATATACGGAAAATACACACACCACATATTCAGAAATTGTGCATTTGAAACAAGCCGTTTGGATTTCTGTCCATTTGTGATGTCACAAGTATACAATATTTAGACCATTACACAGTTTTAAACATAAACATTCTAAACATTGCAGGTTTATTTCCTGTTGCAGTGTATGTAAATAACATCAGCTGACAGGAAGTAAACATGGACCCAAACTGTAGCCTAGCAACGCAGTTCCATTGAAATGCACTAAAACGGAGCGTTTCAGACAGAGGATAAATACAGATATATTCAGACAGACAGTATGAGGAAAATAATGTGTTTTTTTTAAACATTACAGCATGTAAACATGTTCTAGTAGAAACACAAAATACAAGTATGAACCTGAAATTGAGCACGATATGGGACCTTTAATGCTGGTTCCGATAGAAAGGTGTCAGAACACACAGTGCAGTTTGTTGCGTATGTGGCTGCGTAGCCTGCAGACCGGTCAGAGTGCCCGTGCTGGCCTAATGTTACGGCTTATCGGTGTATCTGAATAGTCAGTATTTGTATGTGTTGTCATGTTTGTGCTGATGTTTTATTTACCTTGCTAGGGTATCTTAGATATGTCTATGCTGATGTGTGTTTGCATTGTATTGTTAATGTGTATTTATTGTATTTTTTTTTGTCTACCCACACACACACCAAGACAAATTCCAATCAAGTTGCATTGACATGGTAATAAATGATTGAATCTTGAATCTTTATTTTAGAAAACTGCATGATTGTAAAGAGTGATTTGAGAGATGTACATAACTAACATTTACATTTTTTTTTCAGGACACTGAAGACAGGGGACAGGGGACAGAGTGAGCAGCAACAAGACAATCTAAGATATAAATAAATAAAACAAATAGGTGCGACTGCATCCCCCAAATGTCCATTCTTGTTTCGTGTGAAATGTAGTAAACGCGTTCTGTTTTCCTATTTGTCTCTTCCTATGCCTAATGATTTGTTCTTTCCCTCTTACTTCCCATGATCAATTATATGCCTAACCATTCATTCTATGTGTACATCTGTGTATTTGCATGTGTTGGTCTGTATAAGTGTGTCTCTGTGTGTACAGGTTCTCCATGTTTGTCTATCTGTGTGTGTTTGTGTGCCATCGAGAACCCCAGCAATCTGCCATCTGCCCCCATTCTGTCACCCCAGCAGTGAAACACACACACACACACACACACACATGCTAATGCAAAACAGCTCCTGAAATTCTGCCACCTTGTCACCATGCAATTGTCTTTTTTGACAATTTTTTGACATAAAGGGTCAGTCTCTGGCTCTGTTACTTTTTGGTGTTGAATATTTAATTTAACGTGTATTTCTTTTTGTGTAGTTACATGACTCAAAGAGAGACAATTTCCACAAAATGTCCTGAATATTAAGTTTAAATGTTTCATAAGCCATAATCAGATAAAATGATTCTCTAGGGGAGGTCAGGTGATTTTCACATTGGCATGTGCCACCGGTAAGACTTTATAATAACCATGATTTATAAATGGTAAATTGATAGTTAATTAAACTTAGTTAATAGTTATTTTACTGTTAACAATTCAATGTTAAATGATAATTAATATTCTAGTCATTCATTATTAGTAATGCTATAATTTGTGTTATTTTATCATTAGTTTGTGTAAATAATTACATAATTAGTTTATAAATTGTATATTGTATCATAGCTGATAGTAACAATTACATTCTGATTACATTAGTAAGGTATTTATTACTAGTTTATCATTGCACACATTATAACATTTCATGTACTACAGTAAGTATTTGTCAGTGACCTTTAAGAAATCTTTTGTAAAACATCTATAAACGTTACATAGATAAATGCGCCGGAAACCAATTATTAACCATTGACAAAGTATTAACTATCTATCGAAATATTGTTTATAGACGCTTTACAAAGTATTTATTAACCATTTATAATCATCAGTTGCAACTTTATAATAGCCATCCAAATAATGTTTATAGATGGTATACAATCTAATTATTAACCATTAACAAAGTGTTACAAATATCTGTATACTGTATGTAATGTTTATAGATGTTTTACAAACAATTTCTTTAAGGTTTACAAATAATATCTTAATCAATAACATATACTTATATACATAGTATATACAATGTTATAATGTGTGCAACAATAAACTGTTCAAATAACATAAATCATAGCATTACTATTAATTAGTCAACATTGTTAATTAGCATTTAGTTATTTGTTAACAGTAAAATAACTACTAAATAAGTTTAATTTTACCATTTATGAATGATGGTTATTATAAAGTGTTACCGAAATGCCTTTTTTTTGTTTTATGTTATAAAGTGTATATTGAGTTTTATGCACATTAATTGGTGGTCACATAATTCACACATAAGTCAATACGTGTTGTGTAGAAGACTACAGTGCCCATAATTCTACAGACCAAGATAGCATGACTTGTTGTTGTTGGACTTGAGTTCAGGCAAGCTAGCCACTAAATAGTGAGTCTGACTTTTAAATAACAGTGATATTGGATAGTGGTGTCCCCGACTAAGTATTAACACAGTCCAATGTGATTGGCCAAGTCTTGCCTATTGTTGCATGATCGTCGAATAATAATAAATATTTTATTTTTTTTTTTGGTTTGTTTCGTTTTACAGCGAGCGCGCTGCAAGCCGCAAGCCGCTAATGGCCATTTGCAACACAACCTTCTCTCCACGCCAACCAGATAGAGCCAGAGCAACACAACCTCCTCTCCACGCCAAACTGGTAGAGCCAGAGCAACATGACCTCCTCTCCATGCCAGATAGATAGAGCCTTAGCAACACAACCTCCTCTCGATACCAAACAGATAGAGCCAGAGCAACACGACCTTCTCTCCACGCCAAATCGATAGAGCCAGAGCAACACAACCTCCTCTTGATGCCAAACAGATAGAGCCAGAGCAACACGACCTTCTCTCCACGCCAAATCGATAGAGCCAGAGCAACACGACCTCCTCTCCATGCCAAACAGATAGAGCCAGAGCAACATGACCTTCTCTCCATGCCAACCAGATTGAGCCTGAGCAACACAACCTCCTCACCACGCCAAACAGATAGAGCCAGAGCAACACAACCTCCTCACCACGCCAAACAGATAGAGCCAGAGCAAAACAACCTCCTCTCCACGCCAAACAGATAGAGCCAGAGCAAAACAACCTCCTCTCCACACCACATAGATAGAGCCAGTCCCCATCTAGACAATATTGTGTAATATTGGTGCATTATTGATAGTCTGGTCAACATTAATCAATTTAAATTCTCAAGTGAATATTTTCATTTTTGTCTCTTCAGCTCTGCTGCTTTTAAAAGTTTGTGAAAGAAAATATAAAGACAGCACAAGATACATGAAAAACACATCCACCGAAACACACACACACACCAACACACACAATGACGGATGAAAAGGAAAATCCTGTTCTAACCCACGTCATTCCTCAAAAATGATTCATTATAAAGACTTGACAATAATGTAAAAATTAAAATGTTGTAGAGGAAATGTGTTAATCAGCGATTAGCCAGAAAAACTGAAAAAAAACATTGTCCCTTTCATAAAGATACATCGCCCGTCATGTGACATTTCACACTGTGTGAAGAATTTGACAAGTTCATCCAGCAGCCTGTACACACTGCGGAGGCTGAAGCCAAAGTGGAGCCGTGTTTCTTCCACAAACGTGTCCTTTTGTTCATCTAAAAAATCTGCCTGCCCAATTCACAGTGCAGCTCTACGCCCCCACAAACACCTTCCACCTTAACAAACTCCCACATCCACCTTGACATGCACATGCAGGCAAAACACACTCTTAAGAAAAAGCATATATTCTTTCAGGATTTTCCTCATAATGTAAAGTGAGATTGCATGTAAATTCCCAAAAAGTTGCTTATGAATCATGGCCATTATTTGTTCTATCTATATTATGACTCTTATGTTCTTGTGTTTACATTCCAGTCACTAAACCAGTATTTAGATGCACCTGTTTGTCACAGTAATTATTAAATTTTCCTAAATTGGTTTCTGGTATTTTGTTCATTCATTTATTTATTTTTCATGCAAATGTATTCAGTTTCTAACATGACTGTGTTTTGTTTCTATGTTAAAAAAAAAGAAAGTTTGTAGAGTGTGGAGGCTGGGAAAATGGTCTCTTAGTTTCACTTTGACTTTCTAAAATCTCTTTGAACAGTCTTCTCTCACTGTCCGGCCGGTCTAATCCAGATGCAAGAAGCACTGACTTAATCGAAATGTTGATAGGCTTATCCAGATCACCTTCAGTTATAAAGGCCCTGCTTTCACCTCTCAGACTACAGTCCGCCATACTTTATTTGGGGAGGTTGTTGGGGCCGTATGCTGCCTGAAAAGAAGACATAATGACACAACCCAGGTTTGAAATAGTACTTAACATCTGCAAACAAAATCTGTATTTTTATTTTATTTTTTATTTTTTTGGTTTTGTATTCTCATAAAAAAATATGCTAAAATGGACCGTCAATCAAAAATATTGTAGTTAAGTTAAGATGCAAATACAACTTTACTGACGTCAAGCCCTTTTCAGACATTATACAGTATCTATATGTTAAGGTGATGGCATTTCGTCATTTAGACATTGTATATCTTTTTTCAGGATTTAACGTTATTAGATGTTTGAGGTGTGGTCAGGCGCTTTGCTGGCACATTGCTATCTTGTTCCCATTGACTAACAAAAATCTAGTCTTTCACCCTAAAGACCCTTTACGCTTACTTTGCGCCCAAATTATGCGCCATTTAACTAGCAGAAGTGAAGTTGGACATACCCTAAATGCACTTGCACTATGCACATTAGACCATGCACTATAGATTGTTTAAATAAGACCCAGTGAATTTATTACAGTGATGTTAGATAGCGAAACAAGATGCACATTTATCTCTCTCTCTCTCTGCATTTTTTACCTTGTGCTGCTGCAGCCTTTACATAATCATAATCAATAAATCCAATGGCATTCGATTCAGATTGGTGCCGCGTTGCAAATTATATAAAAATGTGACAGGCCCGACCTAATAAGATTGACGTCACTTTTACAAGAGACCAGGGTGCTTATCCAGACATGAGATTAACATGTTAATTTCCATCAGATCAGGTCTCTATAAAGAAAACAAAATGTGATATTAAGAAGTGTTAGCGCATGAACAATATAGACATTTATAATAACATGATCATGACGGATAACTAAATACGTTCTCATTTGCTATATTTATTTAAATGTATATAAATGAAGGGTGTAGGGTTCACTTGAGCTGCTGGGCCTCTATTAAAGCCAGATTTATAGTTGACGCAGGAGGTTGACGCTGCAGATACACACTGGGGAGATTTTGATTTATGGTTCAGTGTCAGATTTGAACCGCCGATAGCATCACGGCAACACTTGGCGAATGGATCGCACGTGATCAGGCGGTATCATCTTTTCAATCATATTCCCTACAGTGACTGTGTTTACACTCTTCCATTTACCGTATACTAGTGACAGGTCATGACTTCCCCTGTGTAATCACCGTATTCATGTCGTTTCATTCTGATAGAAAGTGGTGATCAAGGTTATCAGAAGACTTGCAGTGGAAAATGGCTTTGCTAGATGTGTGTTATTGAAAAGGAGAAGATTTTTTTTTTTTTTTAATATTAACTCACTTCTTATTAACAGTTCTTGTGGTCCGCACGTGGTATTTGTGTAGCTGCAGATTTCATGTGATTGAACATACAAATGTAGACATTTCCAACAAAACTTAAATAATAAGGGTCTAGATTTTGATACAGGGGGCCCAATCCCAATGTTCACTATCACAGACTCACAGACTTTGAGGCACGTTCCCACAAAATCTGAGGGGTTTAGGGCTGTCCCACTGTCTAATCATCATGTCCTTGAGGGTTCTCTCGCAGACATTTTGAGCCCTTTATGAACACTTAACGTAAGTCTGCATTTCTGCAGACTCTGCCCGAGGGAATTACCCACAATTCATAGCGTAGTGACGTTAAACGCAGGGTTAACCAGGGGAAGCCCGGAGGCTTAACAAGAAAAAGGTAAACAAAAAGGACGGCACATGGGCGTGTACATTAAATGTACACAGAAACATTAACATTAAGGATTTAAGATGGTACATTAAAAACACATGAAATCAGAGGAATGCAGCATTAGACTATATTACACACCTGGTTTATTCATCAAGCATTTCTTTCAATTTTGCTAAATGAAGTTTGAAAAAAACAAATAAATAGATTTTTTGACAGTTAGCCTAATTCTGGTCTTGTAAGGCAAGAGCCTGGAAGACGTTCAAATGGACAGTAAAAAACGTAAAAATAAAAACCCACAATTGCCGTGGGTCAAGCCCCTTGCATTCTCTCACACTCAACCAATTACCAGGGGATTTCAATCAAGTTCCTGAGGGTTCAGGGTTTAAGGCCTTAAAGGCGGGTTTATGGTCGCCGTATTGAAGCCGGCATGAGGTGCGTGCACCAGAAATTTACGTCAGGCTCCTCAAGTTGTCGCAGCGCTGGGTCGTGCACCTCTGAATTTTTGTAACTAGACGCCCTCTGCGCGAGCTGCGCCTTTCGTTTCAACATGTTTGCCTTGGCCTGTACAGACATCTCTACAACTGTTTATAGAGAGACCACAGGGACAGTCACATGTCATTAAATTCTTGGAAAGAAATAGGCAACAACACTGGAGAGAGAAGAGTCTTTTTGCCGCAGGCTGGAAAAGAATATGAGAGATCATTTAATAAAAGCTAAAAAAAAAAAAAAAAAAAAGAAAAGGTCTCATGGAAACAGTGGCGACCCGAGGGGAAGCACCGAGAGACGGAGAATAATTTTGACTTGGAGGTAAGCGACAGTAATAATTACAGTACACAAATGCAATGTTTGGCGATACATCAGTGTTTACTATTGTTGCCAGGCAGCCTACTTTCCTTTCCGGTAACACTCGTTGACTACTTGACTATTTGGTTTCTACGAGGCGACAGTGCTAACCATTGCACCACCATGCAGCCCTGTTCCCAAACAGCTTTCAGTTAAACTAGCACAAACCAGTTGACACACAGTGAGCCTTGAACGTTTTGGGTGCCTGGACTTCTCGGGGCCCCGCAGCAATTGCCCACTTTGCCCTGTCGGTAATCCAGCCTTGCTCATAAACTCTCGGGCTGCACTAAAATAGAACATTGCTTCAGACATCATTCCCCCTGCATTGACTCCCATGTAGTTCCAGGACTCCACTGATCTGTGTCATCATATCACCGAGTTCTAATGTGTTCAGTAATAAAATAGAACAGCAGGGAAGGTTACAGTTAAGACCTTAAAGTGAACAGGGAAATTAAGGCGGTTCCCCAATGGCCTGGCTTTATTTCAGAATTTCATTACCTCAACGAGGCACGCCCAGAGGTCAAATACGTTTCATCAGCTGAGATTTGCCACAATGGCTGTCAAGTCGTATCCAGCTGTGATGTTTCTCAGTATGCTGCAATGTGTTACATCAGATCTGTATGGAGCCATATGTGCCTTAGTTTCTTTTGGGAAGAGGTTGTGTTATTTTCTTTTATCTGCTGTCATTGTCATTGAGGAGGATCCAGCGCTGAAATTCTAAGAAACACTTAAGGTTTCAATGCTTCTACTGCTTTCAAGCAGCTCAATTCAGATGTTCTCATTAGGACTGCAGGATTTCTGTTGTATTCTTTATAGCGTGCCACTTTTCAGGTGAGTGAGCTGAATTCACTCTGGGGAAACCACAGCAAAGCGACTTTGAGACACAACCGGCATTTATCGAAATCCGCTCCCCGAGGCATGTATTTCAAAAGGTTCCCTTTGTGCGGGTGGACATATCAAATTCAATAATGCTCAGCAAAATGGCCAGCTATAATCATCCGACTGTGATTGTGTCTCCTATCTTCCTCTCTCTTGACAATGTTTTGCCGAAGCAAAGGAGTTTTTTTTTAAAAAAAAAAAAAAGAAAGAAAATAAAAGACAGAAAATGCCGGAACCACTAACACTGGGACTGTGCCTCAGCTATGCTGACATTGAGTGGAGTCATTTAATTTCCATATCAAAGGGACTCCAGGAAAATCAGAAAACCTGCACAACCTGAGAAGCGCTGCTCTTTCGCTTTCAACGAAGCATCTGAAGAAAGAGAGAAAGGGGAAGGGAGAGAGTGGCAAAGAGTGATTAGAGAAGCTGGCGAGGCAAAGGGGGAGACAGATATACAAGAAGAAAAATTAAGCGTTTTGTATCTCACATCCAAAAGGTGTCTCTTCCTCACAAATGGTGTTTCTTTCATAAAAATGCTTCATTGCAGAGAGGGCCCAGGAGTAAATGAACTAGAGAGGAATCAGTGCTGGGACGCTGGGGTGTAAGGAGGAGGAGGTGTCTTGAGAGGGTTTTCTTGCTCATTTTTGTGATCCCATGTAGAGAGCGACAGGGGAATGTTGCTCATGTCACTTCCCTGTGGTCCTGACTGCATAGTAAGAAAGTGGGCTAATCCCAGTGCTGTGAGAGGTGTCAAGTGGCACACGTCAACCAGAGCTTTGTGACGTTAGAAGTATTAAGCATAAATATTAACAATATTAAAACTGCAACAGATTAGAGCGTGATTGCAAATCTGCAATTAAAGGTTCTTTGCAAATTTAGAAATTGTACAATTTGTAAATTAATCAGAAGCAGTCCTGTGTCTCAGGGTCACACGGGCCACATAGGAGGCGTGAGCAGCGCGGTGCGTGAGCAGCGCGGTGCGTGAGCAGCGTGGAATGTCTTGCTTTTTATTTCGGCGCCAGGCACAAGGCTTTTTATTCTGAAATATTTGCAGGACAGTGTAGGAAATTGTGGGAAATGCAGTGACTTGCACAGCACAGAGTACCGGCTTTTAATCGTGGATTATTACCATTATTTACAATTGAGAACACGCTTCTTAATCTTTTCTGTCTAAAAATAAATATAAATTACATTTATAATGAAATGAAATGGCTATTATGAAAGGAAAAGTCTATGTAGAAAGAAAGGGCTTGCAGCAGCAATGCTCTCAGTGTGGACACCAAATGCGTGAGAGACGCAGCAATTCAACGAGGTAGCCATCAAGCGCTGCTCACACATCCAGTGTGTTCCGGGAGCTTACTGTTGAATAGGTGCAGTATGAAGAATCTTTCAATGTAGCCTTAATTAGTCGATACTCATACTGGCATTACAAAACCTAATTTGTCAAATTGTACTTCAAAGGGTAAAAGGGTAATGAAACTGAAATGAAATAACCAGTTTCTAGTCAAGAAAATACAAGAAGAGTAGTGTTGATGTGGTCGGTAAAGCCGAAGAGAATGTTTTACACCCATTTATTCAGTCAGTCAGTGCCAGATCACACTCTCGTTAAAGTCACTCATTTAATTTTAATTTGACAGTGACAGTTGGTAGTGTCATATGGTCAGAACAAATTAGGATTATCAGAGCTATTTTAGAGACCCCCTGCATTGCAACAGACAGAGTTACTTATTCAAATGCTTAGAATGGTGTATGGTTATGTACTCCTGACAAGTGACCTTTTGCGGTCATGCAGATAATGACAAAAATGCCAAAGTCGCCCAGCTCTCATTTGTGGCTGAAACAAACCAACGGCAAGTAAAAAGCGTTCAAACGCCATTGGACTTTCCCTTGAATTTAAAAAAAAAAACAAAAAACATTTTGATCAACATATACATTCAAGGTCCCCAGAGGATGAAGCCCAGTGACTTTGATGATCCCCAGACATTTCATGCAGCACCACCAGCAGGTCAACGTTTTCACTCATCTGGTGAAATATCTAAAAAGGTAGATTAGGTAGATAGAAGATACATAGAAGGGACATTTTGTACAAATATTTATAGTAATTCTATCAACTTTTGTGAGATGCGGACTTTTCATCTAGCGCATATCTTTAAGGCAAAGTTTTACTTTGCTCAATATTTTGGTATATGAACACATATCTGCAAAACTAATGGCATTCCCATTAGCCTTAGCTGTACTTTGTGGTTAGTGCCAATTAAACTAAGCTAAGATGGTGGACATGGTTAATTGCCTGCAAAGCATCATCATGTTAGCGTTGTCATTGTGAGCTTGCCAGCATGCAGACATTAGCCTTTAACTCAAATCACTACTGTACTTAAATACAGCCTTGAAGGGCTGTTAGCTTGGCTGTAAACTCTTAATCCTGTTTCTTTCCTTTTCGATCGAGGTGTGTATTACACACCAGAGTCCATAGTTTGTGTGATATCTCCCACAAACAGTCAACAGTCACATTTTAACCATGACCCATGATCTTTCCCTGACAATAAAGGTCCCATATTAAAAAAAAGTGAGATTGTCATGTTTTTTTATTATAAAGCAGGCTTAAGTCCTATATAAATACTGTGAAAGTATCGAAACACTCACATGGACCCAAGCTATTGCCTAGCAACGCAATTCTGTTGCAATTCTGTCGCAATTCCATCAAAATGCGCTAAAGCGAAACGTTTCAGACAGAGGGTAAATACAGGCATATTCAGGCCGACAGTATGAGGAAAATAAAGTTGTTTTTTTTAACATTGAAGCATGTAAACATGTTCTAGTAGAAATACAAAATACAAGTATGAACCTGAAAATGAGCATGACATGGGACCTTTAACCAAGTAGTTTATGTTGCCTAAAGTTAAAGGTCTAATTGATAACATTTTTATGTAGACAACTTTTTTTAACAAAATAGTACATCCACAGAGCTTTTAGAAGGGTGCAAAATAAATGTCCTAAAAAAATATACCATGATTGGGAATTGGGAAAAAATTTTGACAGGTCCAAAATGAATGTCTTGTTCATCTCTGGAAAATGTATGACATTTGGTTCCCACTTATAACGAGGCTGTCGAGCTAATTGCATAGCAACGTTGATATCACATGGTATCTCTGTGTCATCAGCGATCAAGTTAGCCAGTTAGTGTGGGGGAAAAAAATGGCTGAGTTTCACATTAACTGCCTGGCAACCACTCCACACGGGAGGAA
>CAKAOH010021493.1:0-19177 GCA_916701665.1 Sebastiscus tertius | reverse complement strand
CAATCAGATTTGGTTCATGCAACATGCATGACAAGATGTTCTCTTTCTGAACTTGAAAGATATTGTTGCTGTCATTTCCTCAGGAAATGTCATCTTGAACAAAGAAAACACAGAAAATACAACCTTCTGTACAAACAGAAGAACAAGTTCATCAAATGACAGAATTCAGAAGAATTCATTTCCAGTAATCTTTGACCAATGTGGTCATCTCAGTTAGTCTGGTAGTAACTCCAGTCTGTAGGTGTCTACCACGGCCTCCAGAGGGCGCTGTAGACTGGACTATTCTCTTTGGTGATGCTGGTCTGGACTGTGGAGCTCAGAAGAGAGAAGTCAGCCTCTCTCAGGTTGTTATCAGAGGAAGACTGCAGCTTGTTGAAGTGCTTCAGCAGTCTTCTCTGGGACTGTGTCTTCACCTCCTCTTTGGACAGGAAGTGTGTCACCTCTTGGACACACCTGGAGTAGCCTCGATTGACAGCTGCTGAGTCCACAGGTTGATGCTGCTGCTGTTGATTCTGCTGCTGCAGTCGTCTCAGGACACAAACTGTCATCTCCAGGATGTCTGCTTTCTCCAGCTTGGCGTCTGGCTGCTGTTTGAGGAACTCTGGACCCAGGACAGACTTGAGCTGCTCAATGCTGCTGTTGATTCGCTCTCTGCGTAACTTCTCCACCAGAGGCTTTCTGAGCTGCAGAAGGAAGAACAAAGTCATTAATAAACTCATTCTGGATTATAGTGTTAGCATGAACAAAGACAACGTCTCATTAACGATATTTAAATCATCTTGAATCTTCAGTTTACCTTGTGGGTCAGAGTCAGATGCTCCTGAGAATCGGTCATTGCTGCAGTGATTGTAGGTGCCATGTCTGGATCTCTGTGCTGTAGAGGTCTCTGTAGAGAGAATCTGATCTCTGCTGGCTTCATCCCTCCTATTTATAGTCCCACATCTCCATATGAATGTGTGGGTCTTGGTCTGGCTGGAGTTTCTCACAGTCTCAGCCAATCAGAGAGCTTGATGAGACAATAAGAGATGCAGCATGCTGAATGGTTTTATGGCCCCGGGGGACAATGGTTAGATCTCAGGGGAACAGGTGGAGGACTGGGGGGGTGATGGAAAGAGACTCTCAGAGCTCTGTGTGAATCTGGGAAAGTGGTGACCCTGTAGAGAGAGCAGATCTGCTGCCTGATGCTGGGATCAATGACTTTGACTGATTTGATCATGAAATTATATTACATTTTCATTTTTTTTCTAAAACTGAACACACATATATTTCTGTTTTTATAGAGAGCAAACAAATCAAACTTAACACGATCTAATGCATAAAAAGAACTGATCTTGCTTGCTTGGTTTCTTTCTTGTTGCAGAATCTGCAGTTGAGTTGGTAGTCATACTACTAATACTATCCTGGATGCAGTGACCTTTTTAATAGTTTTTAAACCCAAATCTCCCTGTCAACAGCTGGATGAAAATGGTTTGATCATGTTTTAATTTGATTGCAGGGTATTCCAAATAAACTTTAGCTACAAATTCATAGTCTTCCTGCACTATAACCAGCACCTGATCAATTCAGGGATAGACATCCTTTTATCTTTCCCGTCAAAATAAACAGCCAGGAATTCAGACGAACAATCTGAATCTAAAGGAGCAGGGGGGATGAGATCTTTTGAATGTTCTTTAATACTTAGCATGTCTGCATTCCTGATAGACACTTTACAAAAGCCTGGTAATGACGAGCCTTGATGACAGGAATTTCCATTCAGAGGCAGCGAGACACAACTCGTAAACTGACTCCATAATTAATGTGATGTGCAACCAGACACACTTCTTTTGTTCTTGGAGGCAGTGAATGGACGGAGTGTGGGAAAGCAGAGAAAACTCACTCACAGAGCCCCGGAGGGACAATAGAGGCAGACAGACAAAAGACGAAGTCTGTGAAGGTGGCGAGGATTTCTTTAATAGTGAATTTTAAATGTTTACAGTTTTCACACACTAAACCTGATGGCATGTACATTTAGATTATACTTTAAATGTTTATATATTTTCTTAATTTGAAAATGAACCACTGTGAAAATTACAATTTAGAGATTTGTCATTTGTTGAAAGAAATTCAATTAAATTTGGATTAAAATACAATGGGGCTGCTCTGTTATCAAATATAATAAAATATAATATAATAAAATAAAATAAAATAAAATAAAATAAAATATAATATAATATAATATAATATAATATAATATGATATAATATAATATAATATAATATAATATAATATATGTTATGTTATGTTATAGTTTCCCTATATATTTTAAAAATGTATAATCTTTCAAATTTGAAACCAAAAATGCATATCCTTGATCATCACATAAAGAAGATGCAGTAACACTTTAATTCAACCCCCTATTAAGCATTTATATGCAGTATATGAACATTTAATAAATGGCAGATATAGCAGATATAAGTGTATTAAAGTGTATGTATTATGTATTTGTTAACAATTATAACCTTCCCTGTGGGCACCCATAAGTGGTGGCTGGTGTATAATAGATGATAATACTGTATAAAACATAAATGTAAATATGTAAAATCTGTCTTTATAGGATAAATTAAAATTGCTGACAAATACTGTACATTAATAAACACTTAAAAATATCCATGTATCTGCTTACAACTACAGTATAGTGTGTTATACATGCTTATTAAAAAAAATACACAGTTTAAAGCTCTACAATTATGAAATCTGCACCCATAGACATTTAGTCGACTGGATGCTACATTACATTACAATGAACTGGTCACATTCCCAGTCAAAATATTTGTGTTTATTCCTCCTGCTCTGCTAATTGAAGAGAGTGTCTAAACAACAAACTTCACCCTCGAGGGAGAGCCGGGAGCTGCTTGTGTGGGGACGAATTAGCATTTAACAAGGCACATGTCTATTGTTGAGTGAATGGACGGAGTGTGGGAAAGAGAGCGAGAGCAGAGTCACAGTTCAGTGTGATTAGCATCCTCAACCCAACCAGCACCTGACTGCTCTCCCTCTCCGAGGGGAGTTGGCACACTTTGTCTCTCCTTATTCTCTTTCTCTTTCTGTATTTCTTTCACGGTCTACCTCCCTTTCTGGTCCAAACTCTCTAACTTTTGCCAACTTCATTTTTATCAGGTCATTATTTCAATGTAAGCCTTTTTGTTTATTCTGTTGATGGATGCCAAACTGCCAGAGCGATGTCGCCTTTACAATCAGGGTTATAAAGACTCGATTCATGTCTGGACATACACATACCTTTGTCGAAATTCCATGAACCTTTAAATGTTAACTAAAAGACATAGAGGGGCATTTTGTTGGACTTTGTTTTAGACAGAATACAAAGTGAATTTGGTATTCCTTTAACTATTAATCAATTACCTGTAACCAACTTTCAATTTAAATCCCCATTCACTTTTTGGACATTTAAACTTGTTGCCGCTGTTGTTGTGTTCCTCCAGATGGTTTGTGCTGCCAAGTTCTGCCTTTTGCTCAACACAGGGCCAATAGCTGCCATGTGAGGCATTCAAACTGCCTTTGTGGTGTGCTGACCACAGCTCCCAGTGTGAGAAACCCTGACTAACTCACTGGAACACGAGACAGAAGGCACATCTGTTTCATCTGGACGACGTTCAGCTGAATGAGTTTACTGTTTTATTAAGTGATCATCTTATCTCATCACAATATATGACCTAATCACAATTACTTGCAAGATTGTGTTTGCTTAATATAATGTCTGTGTCTGTTCATAATAATGCAATATGTTGGCTTTAACATTAAATATGATTTTTTTTAAAAATGTTTTAAAATTATGATCTTTCAGTTTTTTAAAACACGGTCTATATCAAGGACTGATACTTGATTTAACAGTGCAAATGCAACTTAAAGGTGTTTAATGTTGATGACGATCTCCCTGTCAGTGTCCCACGTGTGTGATGGGATGATGAGCGTGTGCTCAGTCAAAGTCATTGATCCCAGCATCAGGCAGCAGATCTGCTCTCTCTACAGGGTCACCACTTTCCCAGATTCACACAGAGCTCTGAGAGTCTCTCTCCATCACCCCCCCAGTCCTCCACCTGTTTCCTTGAGATCTAACCATTGTCCCTGGAGCAATATAGCAGCATTCAGCATGTTGCTGCTCCACATCCCTTATTGTCTCGCCGAGCTCTCTGATTGGCTGAGACTGTGAGAAACTCCAACCAGACCAAGACCCACACATTCATATGGAGATGTGGGACTATAAATAGGAGGGATGAAGCCAGCAGAGATCAGATTCTCTCTGCAGAGACCTCTACAGCACAGAGATCCAGACATGGCACCTACAATCACGGCAGCAATGACCGATTCTCAGGAGCATCTGACTCTAACCCACAAGGTAAACTGAAGATTCAAGATGATTTAAATATCGTTAATGACACGTTGTCTTTGTTCATGCTAACTCTATACTCCAGAATAAGTGTATTAATGACTTTGTTCTTCTTTCTGCAGCTCAGAAAGCCTCTGGTGGAGAAGTTACGCAGAGAGCGAATCAACAGCAGCATTGAGCAGCTCAAGTCTGTCCTGGGTCCAGAGTTCCTCAAACAGCAGCCAGACGCCAAGCTGGAGAAAGCAGACATCCTGGAGATGACAGTTTGTGTCCTGAGACGACTGCAGCAGCAGCAGCAGCATCGACCTGCGAACTCAGCAGTCAATCAAGGCTACTCCAGGTGTGTCCAAGAGGTGACACACTTCCTGTCCAAGGAGGAGATGAAGACACAGTCCCAGAGAAAACTGCTGAAGCACTTCAACAAGCTGCAGTCTTCCTCTGATAACAACCTGAGAGAGGCTGACTTCTCTCTTCTGAGCTCCACAGTCCAGACCAGCATCACCAAAGAGAAGAGTCCATTCAACAGTGCCCTCTGGAGGCCGTGGTAGACACCCAAGGACTTGTAGAAAAGTGAAGCTCATGAGTGAAACCAACATTTGTACTCTTGGACTTTGAATCTCGACCTCATTCTCGTGGTCTCATCTTGAAGCCTTATTGCATATGTTACTGCAATGTTTACCTTTTATTACCTTTTGTGAAGGCCACATTATGTGTTTCTGTGATATTTGCAGGACATCTACTATTTTGTATTTCAAAGGCAGTGCCTTATTTCAAGTGTTACTCTGTGAAGTAAACAGTATTGTTCCCAATGGGAATGCCTATATATAGTCAGTATCACTGACAGTGTTGTATGTACTTTTTCTCCATTTAGGAGACACAGTCAATCATGTTGAACATGTGTCAGACTTCTATGTGATATTCACATACTGTTTATTGAAATGTCCTTTCTGATGTATCTTTAAACATCTCACTGGTCTGCGTTTTTAGCAGATGGATGTTGTGTATTCATTAAGACAAATGTGCTGAGTTATGACTCTGTGAGTAACAGCACTCATACCTTCAGTGAAGGGCTTAATGTTTGGAAAACGTGAATGTATCTCTTCAAGCCAAGTGATGCGCATTAAAACAATCACGAAAACAAAACAAAAAAAAAGGTTGTTTTCTCATTTTTATCACCTACTAATGCACCAGGTCCCAATCTACTGCATATTTCAACATGTATTTTAAATTTATTTGAAAAGAGCTTGTATAAATAGCTGACCGATGCAGAATGCTGAGCCAAACGTCAAACAGATAAAACTGACCCCTTCTCACCTAGTCAGGGAGTGATTAGTGGTGGGTTTTGGTCTTTGTTACACGGTGATTCCACATCTTGAAAAGATGTCACAAACATATGATGGACGATGAGCCAGATAAGATCAGACAGAGAGCTTCAGCTGTGAGCTAATGACTTATACATCAACCTCCAGAGCAGCTTCAGCACAGATTCACTACGTCTCTGTAACCAGTGGTGGAAAGTAACTAAATACATTTACTCAAGTACTGTACTTAAATGAATATTTCAGCTACTTGTACTTTACTCGAGTATTTCCATTTCATGCTATTTTATACTTCTACTCCTGTATTAAGCCGCCACTAGATATGAAGTAGATGAAACAAGCTCCACCTTTACCAGCTGCAACATTAACCCTCTGAGTCAACGCGTTTTAGTCTTTTCTTAGGGGGGTACAGGGGATCTTTAGGGGGAGATAGCAGGTCAACAGTAGATGTCACATAGAAGTGGTGTACATCAACTGGAAGCTGGGAACCTGAAGATTAATTTGAGATGCAGCTCAGCACTGTGTGTCAATTTGTTCTAGTCATTAATCAGAAATAAACATGGATGAATGAATGAATTAATGAATGAATTAAAGTGATGTACACATTAATGCAATAATTATAATCCAATGATATTATTTACTGTATACTATTCTGAAAAAGGCCATTCTGCATAATTATTACTTTACTTTTGGTTCTTTAAGTGTAGTTTGATGCCAATAACTATGCACTTTTACTTAAAAAGTAAAAAAATAATGGTATTGCTATTTTTACTTAAAGATCTGAGTACTTCTTCTTCACCATCTGTAACTATACTGGTGGGATGAACTCCGTTCTCCTAAAAGATACAGGTAGTGGGAAGTTAACACATCAGTCTCCCGTAGGTGATAAACTGCGCTGAGATCTGGTAAATGCAAAGGCCGTAGTATATGATTCACATTGTTTTCACTCCCATCATTCAGTCAACCATCTGAATTCATTATGCTCATCTGTTCTTTTGTTCAGGTCTTCCCTTAATGTGTCACCTGCTTCTTCATGTGTGGTGGTCATTGGTTGAAGAGGTACTCTGATCTTTTACTTAAGTAAAAATACCATAGTGTAGAAATACTCTGTTAAATGTAAAAAAAAAACCTGCATTCAAATAGTACTTAAGAAAAAGTACAAAAGTATCAGCATCAAAACATATTTAACGCTCCCAAAGTAAATGAAGAATGGCCCATTTCAGAATATATAGTTTATATTACTGGATTATAATTAGTGATGCATTAATGTGATCATTACTTTAACCTTGTACCTACCAACATATCTAACATGCAAGGACTACTGACTTGGGTCCCTGAGGACCCCTAGAATAAACTACTCTAAGAAACAACCATCAAAGCAAAATGTTATATATTAGTTATGTAATTAAGTTAATCTAAAGTAAAACAAAAGATTATTTATTTTAGGAAAGTTGCAGTTAATTAGCATATTGTGTAAAAGGAAAATAGACAGAGCAAATGAAGAAATCTGTGTCTGTCTCCTTCACAATGCAATTTGGACTGGGGTCCCCTCGGACCCCAATACATTTTCAAAAATCACTAATTAAAACAGATTCAGAAAACAATGATATGACGTCATTGGGAACATTACTAAACGAGAGTCATGGGAATTGGAGTGATAGAATAAAGCACCTGTGAGATACGACAAAATAAAATATACCTCTGGGACCCCAGTCGGTAAGATGAGGGTTAATGATGCAGCTGGTGAAGGTGGAACTAATGTATTTATTGCTGGGTAACTTAACCTATAATAATACACTATAATCTATTTGTTGATTTTGTGTTAATCTGAAGCTGCAAAGTAACAAGAACAAAATGTTGTGAAGTAAAAAGTAAA
This sequence comes from Sebastiscus tertius, assembly GCA_916701665.1. Taxonomy (NCBI): domain Eukaryota; kingdom Metazoa; phylum Chordata; class Actinopteri; order Perciformes; family Sebastidae; genus Sebastiscus; species Sebastiscus tertius. Next base: position 11,598 of record CAKAOH010021493.1, on the reverse strand, counting down.
ATATTCGCCTCTAAGATGTAATGGAGTAGAAGTATAAAGTAGCAGAATACAGAAATGCTCATGTAAAGTACATTTAACTCACAATTGTACTGATGCACAGCACTTGGTGGTTATCAGACGTTCTGTCATGGAGCAGGAAATGCTACTGTTCATGGTGTTTAAAAAGCATTCGTTCCACTTGAGAACTTGAACTACGACAAACAAAACTGTAATTATCTGTACAGAATATACTTCATCTGAACATGAAGAGTTTTAATGATGTATTCCCCAAAATTGATTCAATTGAGGTGACATGAAAAGACTTGAATTTCTTATATATATTTATTTTCTTGAAGTCTGCAAAAGCAACAAAACAAATTCCAATCCACTTTGGATGAATAAACATAAAAACGGTGGATAAAACAAAACATGCATACATGGCATACAAAAGAATACATAACAAATCCCTTTTCAGAAGAAAGGTTGGCGTTTAACAATATAATACATTATATACCTTGAAACAAGGTGGTAAGACACTGTAGGCACACTGCAATCACACAATATTAGCCAGGAAGAATAGGTTCATATTGCTCTGTTTGGCTTAAGCAGATTTTACTGCAGTTAATCAATATAGATTTTGAAGATTAAATTAAATCTTTTAAAACAATTTTGGTCCTAACTAATTCCTGCATAGTTAAAAGACCGGATTTATCTTCTGTGGACTTTTTCAAACAACCACGAGAATCATAAATCCCACAAATAGCAGCATGTTTTAACAAGTCAGCTACGGACTCTTCTCCTCAGTCAGTGACCTCTTCACCTTTGCCTCTGAGTCCTATTTTCTTTCTTTCTTTCCATATCACAGGAAACTTTTGTAGATCCGCTCATCACAATGCAAACAATGCACTTCTCTACAATCAACAGATCTCAGAGATGTAGTTCTTTTAATGCGAGTCCATTCCTCGTGTTGTCTTTAAAAGCACAGTGGAGCCAAGTCTTCCTCTTCATCGGGAAACAGACGTAAAATGTCCCTGGAGTATTTGGAGTAGCCGTTGTGTGTCAGCAGAGCTTTTCTCAGTGTGAGCAGGGACTTGGTTTTCTCCAGGATGTCTGCAACAGGGATCCCATTCTGCAGGTGTTCTCCGATCAGAGCCTTCAGTTTCTCCACTCCGCTGCTGCATTTCCTCTCCAACATGTGGAGTTTACACCTGAGAGAAACAACGTCATTTAGTTTAGTAAAAGGAACTTCATGAAATAAACATTTTTTTACAGAAACGTATATTCATAATTGATCATTTGAAGAAATGTAGCTTTGGCTTACCTAAAGAGCTGCTCCTTCACGGTGTCTTGAAGAGCGAGGTCTGCGTAGAGAGCCATTTTTCAAGGTCTGCTTCTTGTGGTGGGAAGTTCTGGTGTAGCTTGAGAAGGTCTGGAGTCTCTGTTGATATCTGCGTGTGTTGCTCTGCATTTATGCTGTTCATCCTGCGCTCTCTACGCCTTCGTCAGCCAATCAGGAGGCTCGGAGCTGCAGGACAATAGAGTGAATTTAATGGCTGTCACACAGAACAGGTGGGATGCTTTATCTTTATGCCATACATCAGCGGGGTCAGTGGGAAAATGGTTTTCCCAAGGTGGACACGGGAACATTTTGTTCTTGTGATGCTTAGGCTTGGACACTGATTATGATTTGACATAGAAGAGGTCATTTAATGGCACTAATCTAGGAATGTGAATTGAAAATTAACAAAATATTACACTTTTTCCAGTTAAACTAAACAACAATGTAATATCTCAGGCAACAAAAATCTGATACACATAAAGGACCAATATCCTGTCTTGTATTGAAAAGTATCTAAACTTAACTGTTTTGTTTATGTTACTTTTTTTAAAAAAAAAAAACATCTAAAATAAACATTTATTAAAATACCATATAATGAAAAGCATTATTTAAAAAAAAAGTATCCAAAAAGCTGTAATAAATGTTGTAAAGTGATATTTTCTGTGTCTCAGCAGTGCGCTACAGCTAAAGCAGATGGTGTGTGTGTGAAGTGGCTTTCTGCCTGAGAACCGTCCCGAGGCTTTGTGGGAGCAGACACACTTCTATTGTGTGTGCAGCTGAGCAGCCTGCATTCAGAAGTGTGGGAAGCCGTGTGTCGCCGGGGCTCCAAGCTCCGGAGAGAGGAGGAGGGCGTGTGACCGGGGCACGCTCGGCCCTGTGCTGGGAGCTGTGGGAGCTCAGAGGAGGGGAACTGGGAAACCTGAGCCCCCTTACAGAGACAGCAGATAGACACACAGGCAGATGGAGAGCAGATAAGCAGGAAGGTTAACCCACCTGGAAGTGATTACAGCTTGCAGTTATCTTAGGGTGCTCACAGAGAATAAAAAACAAAAAAGACATTTATAACAGACAAAAAACAAAATATATACCCCTCTCTCAAAGTGCACACACTCATGCGCATCAAAAGGATTACATAGAGGTAAAAAGAGAGAATACATGCCATGTCAGTGATCATATTGTACGAATGCTTATGATACTGCTTGGAAAAAAAACAATAATCTTACAGATAACAACTTTAAAGGATCAATAATAATCTGACCTCTATAGATGTCTGGCAGGAATTGCATCACCGTCTCCGGCATAATTCATCACAACTCAAAGTCTTCAATTTCAAGGAATTCGCTTAAGAATTTTCTCTTGTATTTATGGTTCTGTCAGCCAATCAAAGTGTTTGTAAACTATGGCTGAATGAGTTTACCTGTATCACCTAAATGTAGCTACCATCAACTCTAGGCATCCATCCATCCATCCATCCATTTTCTTCCGCTTATCCGGGGCCGGGTCGCAGGGGCAGCAGGCTAAGCAGGGAATTCCAGACGTCCCTCTCCCCAGCAATGTTTTCCAGCTCTTCCTGGGGGACCCCGAGGCGTTTGCAGGCCAGATGAGATATATAATCTCTCCAGCGTGTTCTGGGTCTACCCCAGGGTCTCTTACCAGTCGGACGTGTCCAGAAGGCATCCTGATCAGATGCCCAAACCACCTCAGCTTTCCTCTTTCGACGCAAATCTCGGTGAATCAAGAGCTTCGCCTTCTGGCTCAGCTCCCTTTTCACCACAATGGTCCGGTACAGCCGCACCGAACCGCCTGTCCATCTCCCGCTCCATTTTTCCCTCACTCGTGAACAAGACCACGAGATACTTAAACTCCCTCGCGAGGGAGTTTTAACTCTAGGCATAACCAACACAAAACACACCGTTCATTGGGTGTATTTTGTAGGATGTTTCTGCCAATTTGGACTGAAAGCGACTACTGGACGCCAGTAAAACGTCCGTCCAAAGTGCTGTAGAAAAGTAAAACAAAATAATTTCTATTCTATTGTCATAATTTAAATGTCTCTACCAAAATGGCCTATGTTGAACAATAAAAATATTATAAATATGCATACTATCATAACGTTTTAATTACTTACTTATTTATTTCGCTTCCCAGAGGAGCATAAAGACATAAGTTAGAAAAATCCAGCACACACATTTTGATAGCAATCTCAAACTTTTTCTTGTCAGTGACCTCCAAAATTGATGTCCAATAGACTACAGACCATGGATGTATAAGAGGTTGTGCCCTGTGATTTTGCCCTGCGTGTTAGTAAATAGCCTACAACTACATTAAATTCTGTTTATGTCATGCTACTAGCACTACTAGCTACTGGCCGATAGCCGGTTGTTTGTGAATAGAAACGTTAATACATCCACCACAGTACAGGCTTACAGCATGCAGCTTATGGGTGTATTATAAGATAATAAAAGTGATGAATTAATGCCAATATATCCATTATTACAGCCACATGCAGCTAGCAGGAAGCTGACAGAAGCGGATATGTCATATGAGCGTGCAGGGCGGTGCAGTCCCATGGTTTCTGATGCACGTTCATTATGTCGAGGAAAATAACTCTGGATTCAGCTATTAGTTAATTTTACAACTTTTAGGACATAATGATTTCAATGAGGGCTATTTAAGTGATCGTACTAAGTTGATTTACCTAAAAAAAAATGATTCTATTATTTACAGACATCTCTTTACACATCCATAGCCATAGACACATTGCCATTTTCAGTCCAAAATGGCGGCAGTGCTACCGCAGCGACATCTAGCAGCTGTTGTCAAAAAAGCACCAGGGTTTGGTTTCTTTGCTACTCTTTGCCTATATGGTGAATGAGGCTTATGTTGTCCTTATAGTCCTAGTATTTTTCTACCACACCAATACTGTTTTTATTCTAAGTAATGAGTGTAAGACAACTGTGATTGTCTAAAATGAACCAAATAAACAAACATATTGGTAGAATTTTTTATTATTATAGCTCCAGGAGAACAAATCACGCTTTCAAGAAAATCAAGATAATCTCATAATTGTGTATTTATATATTGCAGACAATGATTTTATTTTTTCAATTTTGCCTGAACTTATGCAAAAACTGTCTTTGGTATTCTGAATGGATAATATACAACATTAAGACATATATGTTATATATATATATATATATATATATATATATATATATATATATGTTTATTTATTTAATTTTATTTATTTATCTATTTTTTTTCACTATGATTATTTTATTTTATTTGTATATTTGTGTGTATTTATTTATTTATTTATATTTATTTTTGTACACTTGTTTTTTTTTGTTTTTTTTTTAGTGCCCTCGGGGTATTGTCATGGGTGGGTGGTGGGTGGGATATCTATCAGTTCAAACATGTTTGTGTAGTGGATTGTCAGAGTTGTATTTACAAAATTCAGGAAAAAAGGACAATCCTATCTAGTTTCAGTATTATGGACATACAAGAGGAGGTGTTGAAGAACCTTTTTAACTGTAAATGAGGAGTTGTTTTAGTTGATAAAGTTAGTTTTGTTTGGAAATGTTAATGTTAATGATGTTAATCTTTCATTATCATCGCAAGGTACGTTATTGACATTCATTTTATGATGATAATGCGGAGAAATCGCGCAAAATTGCAAGCTTCACATGAACTGCTGAAGTACAAACCTCCTTTCTGTGACTGGATTACTTTACCTGATCAAGACATGGATTATTTTTTGTTTGCTTTACTGAAATGAAAATCGTGTGAAGGCATGAGGTAAGCTGACAACAAGTGATGTGATGACTGATTCAAGACGACTAATTCTGGGTTAGATGTGGTTTGTTGGATTTGACTTGAAATCCTATGAAATGTTATTTAGGATGAGTATTCAGGTGTTGTTTACTTTACACTCTACTGACATGGAATCAGCTGTTTAGCGGTCAAGTGTTGGGTAATATTGCTGTTATAACGTTACTAAACCTTACTGGTCCGTTGCTTGGAAACTAACGTGAACAGTAAATCTACCTCACTAACTTTTTGTAACTTTAGTTGACCCATAAGTAAAATAAAAGTAGAAAAAACTCTATACTGACGTGGGGAAAGTGATGCCAGCTGGTCTTATAGTGAAGCAATTATTTTGTTTATTTGTTTATTTATTTTGCACAATTTAAGACTACATAACAAAAGAAATAAATGAATAATATAAAGTGCAGGAAGAGGCAAAAAAAACAAAATACTGGCTTATCTGAAGCCTCCACCTAGAGATAAGATTAATATAAAGAAATAATATGACTACATTATAGTGATAACAAACAATTAGGACAATATATATAATAACAACAATAACAATACAGTAAATATAACTTATTAGGTATATAGATTAGGTTATATCAGGTATATAATTAGGTGCTGAACAGCTGACAACTTACTTACTTGTAAACAATATCCAAGAAATGGTGCCTTCAGTGCATAATAAGTGAATATATTGTAATTTCAGTCGTATATTATTATCTCTTCGTAATTTTATGATATGTCTGAGGAATGTCATTATGTCTTTGTATTTCCTGCATTATGTTACTATACTTGCTAGCTTGCTAAGTTGTTAGCCTCTGTGGCTTCTAGACGTTACTACAGTAACGTTAATATCGCCGTTGCTTAGCAGCGGTGTTCTCACGACAAACGTAAGTCATCCCATTTGTCATGACGTAATGTCGCGTCTTCTGTGTTCAATCGGTGAGCGCGCGGAATTCTGTTCCTTTATGACGGAATTCTGTTCCTTTATTACGGAATTCTGTTCCTTTAATACGTATCTACATTCCAGAACAGTGCCTTGTTCTCCTCACTCACAATATTACCAGTAGAGGTGATTTTAAACAGATCTATGCAGACCTTCACAGTGAAAACTACAGGAAAGCTACCATAGCTATTATATACCTGCATTTTCACTTGTAGATCAGCGCTCAACATGGATTGCTCTACCTTGGTAAGACATTCAAATTCCCATTGACATTTATTTCTTAAAGGCAACATTGTTCAACAGTTGTATTTGGACCATATAAGCTCTTGAAATGCACAGATATGGTCTATCTTGGGGATGCTAGTTTTGAAACATTTTCTTAATCGATAACCGCCCCTCGTTAACCGATTATTAATCGTTAACTGACAAGATTTGTGCCTTGCATGCAGCGGTTCACAAAATTCAGAATTCGGTTCATATCACGGTTTTGGGATCACGGTTTTCGGTTCGGTTCGGTACATTTATGTTACAGCGAGGAGGTCATGATCTGATTTCAACATGCTTTTCATTTATTTGGCAAAATGTTATCAAATGTTTGCCTTAACAAAAGTATGGCTGACATAAAGAACATAAACACTTCTTCAATAGGTCTTCTACAGTAATTAGTGTAGGGATGCTCATTTTGAAACATTTTCTTAACCGATAACCGACTCTCGTTAACTGATTATTAACCGTTAACCGACAAGATTTGTGCCTCGCGCCAGCTGCAGTGTATAAGCACAACAGACAACGGTTGTTTCAAACCTGCAGTTTGCAGATTGAATTAAAAGATGGTTCGAGAATTGTGCACAACACCAATAACCAACCATAACTGTTAATAGCATTTTTTACAGTCACATCCCAATGAGAAGTGTTTTGTTAATGTGTAAAAGATGCCTGGTTCTAAAATCTGATTGTTTTTCTTTCTGTCAGAATTCATTTGATGAACAGGGAGACCTGCGGTGCAGTGATTTGGATCTGCCTCTGTTCACATCAGAGAGTTTGATGCGAGTGTTCGTGTTTCATTTCTGGAGTATGAAAAAAACGTGAGTCAAAGTTAAACGTCATTAATCAACTGGTTAAACACTTGTTAAATGTTAGTTTTTCCTAACCATTCCTAATCTTTTCTTCCAGTCAGTGGGAGTCGATGAAAAACGACATAGTTGATGATGACGCATTTGATCGGCTGTTCCACCTATGTGAAGCTCTTGTGGAGACAGTCCGCGCCGACATTGTGGAAGCTGTGGCACCTCACATTCGCACCCCGGCTGGGGATTGCAGTGCCAACAAATCTGTCACGATGTAAGTCAAATGCTTCCACCGAACTGTTATTCACTTACATCTTCTTCTCAAACATCATTACTGTATGTGGACTCAAAAGTTGTAACCTTGAGAGTCAACAGAAAATACAAAAATAATCCACAACCAGATTCTAGTGTTGGTGAATACTGTCATCAATTATCAGGGTTAAGTTTGGTCCCCTTAAGTTCTGAAAAAAGTTCAGAGGGTGATAGCAGTGGAACTGTTTAAATGTCACTGCCCAGAGCAGATCAGGTAGCTAAAGTATGACTGTTTCTCTTTTCAAGGAACGAGATTGGATCTCGTAACTATCACACAGTGACAGAGGAGGATGTCGAAGCCAGCCTTGGAAATTCACTTCACCAGTGTCTTGGAGAAGTGGTAGGAGTTGTAGAGGAGAGTTCAAAATACTCTGAAGAACTGCTGCAGCTGGTTGCAGAAGATGTGGCCAAGAGGGTCAACTGCACACTGGCTTTTACCGGGCAGACAGCCCCTTTCCAAGGATCAATGAATTTAACTTTAGATATGGTTGTCCGAGTTGCCAAAATTCTGACCAGATGCCTCCGAAAGAAGGACAAACTTCAGTTCCTCCTTAAGAAACTAGACAACGCGTTCAGTAGAAAGTATTTAGACGGCAGGTCCACGGAACCGTTCAGCACACCAGAACCAGACAATGAGACCATGTTTGAGGAGTTTGGCACAGAACAACCAGCCAACAAGCCCAAGGTTGAGAAGTTCAACACGGAGGAATCTGACAACGCGTCCAGTACACAGTATTTAGACAGCAGGTCCGCGGTTGAGTTCAGCTCACCAGAACTAGACAACAAGACCATTTTTGTTGAGGAGCTTGGCACAGAACAACCAGCCAACGAGCCCAAGGTTGAGGAGTTAAACATGGAGCAGCTCATGTTTGACTGGTTCAGTAATCAGGGATTCGACGGTGAGTCCACGGTTGAGTTCGGCACAGAGGAACCTGACACCGGGCTCATGGTTGAGGAGTTTGGCAAAGAAGAACCAACCAACGAGCCCAAGGTTGAGGTGTTCAACACAGAGAAGCCTGACAACGATCTTGTGATTGAGGACTTCAGTTCACTGGATTTCGACGTTGAGTCCACGGTTGTGTTCTGCAAAGAAAAACCTGACAACGATCTTGTGATTGAGGACTTCAGTTCTCTGGATTTCAACGTTGAGTCCATGGTTGAGTTCAGCACAGAGGAACCAGACATCAAGACCATGGTTGAGGAGCTCAGCTCAAAGGGAAGCAAAGACTCTTCTCTACTCTCTACTCAAACTCAGGAGTTTGGATCTGCAAAGCTGGAGGAGACTGTACGAAAATCCCCCAGTTTTGTTAAAAAAGTGAGGACGTTTTTCAGAAGAAAAAGTAAAATAGCTCCAGTCTGTGAAGTCGCCCTCCTGGAGAAGAAACAGAAATGCTCAGCCGGCATCGGGATGTTCGGTGCCGTGGCCAGGATTCTAAGGAAGCCCTTCACCTGCTGCATCAGCTGTGGATCATAGGATGACTAGTTCACGCTAGCATCCAACATTCAAGCTTTCCCCAATATATTTTCTTTTGCCTCCTCTTGAAAAACAATCCCTGGTTTTCTGACATGTGTTAGTGTCATGGGTTGTTTTTCAAGATGCCACTATCAAAAAGGACGTGTTAGTTTGGAGTTTGGTAAATTACAGGTTGGAGTGATCATTTGAAAAAGTGATTTTGTCAAAAAACTCTTTTCTGTCCTAAAATGGCCACTGGGCTGATCATTCTATGTGACTATGGAGAAGATCGCTCAACTCTAAAACAAGCACATCCTTTTTAAGAGTGAAGGCAGCACAATGGCTCAGTGATTGAGCTAGCCTTGGCATGTTCTCCAAGGTGGCTCAGTGATTGAGCTAGAGTTTGCATGTTCTCCCCGTGGTGACTTTGCCCACACATCTACATTTTGACATCAATAAATACTGATGATATTATATATTTTCTTTTTACATTTCTTTATGTATTTCTGCCTCATTATGCAATGAGCGGGCTGTCACTCAACGTGTGTCATGGTGTCAGAGTGCATTAATGGACTATATGCTAGCCAGCTAGCTGCACTCTAGTCTTCATCCCCGGTACCGGTACAAGTGTGCAGTGGGTGTCCATCAATTAATTAATGAATACATTTATTTGTAATATTAGTTTTGCTAAAAGCAGCAAAGTTACATGTTTTAATGTTTGTACAGTTCAAAACATGGAAATTCCTCATGGTATGAGTTCTATGACAAAGAAGTAGTTCAAAAAAAGGAGCACACATGCACTGCTCCACTACAATCAGCAGCATATTCCAGGATTTACATAAAGGTCAGTGTAAGGTTTTATATATGACCTCTTCATTGTAGGTAACACCAGTAAAACTCTCTATATATATTTATATTTTGAAATGCTTCTGTTCTGTGTGCAGGTGAGGAAACTAACCACACTTTTGTCCCCTGGCTACAGTAGTTGATAAAACAAAATTCTGTAGCCACTTTAAATAACACAATCAGCAGCATGTGTCACAGTCTGTTCTGATGAGTGTGGATCAGTGGATACAGCTGAGATTTATATCACTGTAGCAATGGATTTGTGCTGGATAAAATATCAGTCCCAAATACCCGAGTTTTGCTTCAAATGCTGACTTTTAGAAGTACAGAAAGGGTGAACGCCATGGTACTTTTTTTCTGTTGCTATGAATACACTTAGAAAAAAAACATCTGTCAATTTTTTGTGCAGTTTTGTGAAGCATAAATAAAATTCAGCTAAAAATAAATAAATAAACTTATCGTCCACCAGTAAGAACATGTTTGATGTGTAATTTCTACTAATTTATTTTAAAATAATCAAATGGGAGCAGAGCTGAGAAAAATGTAACCTAACAAAAATTCTTTAACAAGGCTGTAAGACAAAACAACATAAAAACACAACATTTTCAACTGGAAGTTTTGTTTATTCAACAAGGCACAATGAGCCACATAAAGTATGAAAGCTCCAACTAGAGGTGATGACACATCACAACAACAACTTGTAGACTTCTACAAGATACACTGTACTCAGAGAGAGTAAAGGAACAACTGTCCTTATGAAAGACAACCACATTTGAGAAGAATTAACTGCTCAATAATATTATTTTCAAGTAAAAAAAATAATTTGCTGTTAATAAATAAAAGCAAAAAAGTGGAAACTGACCTCAATTGAGAAAATTATTATCACAGTGAGAGGAAAGCAGGTTAATAACAGCTAAATACATGAATTTTCATTAAAGAAAACATGACAGCCACTGGAAAATGGTGGTGGTGTGATATCAAGCAAACCTTTGAGAAAAAAAGGATAAACATTGGATCTTTCAACAGATTTGAGTAATCAGAGAGATGAATGTCAATTAATGACACAATGTCCATAAAACGAACAGTTAAAGTTTCTGATCAAAGTGGTCAAAAAGATAACAAATTTTATCTAACAACAGATCAGTTTTGATTAATCAAACAGATTAAAGTCCATTATGACAAATTTTGCATGAAGAGGACATTTAAATTGTTGATCACTATGATCAATAACAATCAAAAGATAACAAATGTTACCATAGCATTATATACTACCAATACATGAAGTACAGTGAAGTATAATAATTGCTGATGCAATCAGATTTGGTTCATGCAACATGCATGACAAGATGTTCTCTTTCTGAACTTGAAAGATATTGTTGCTGTCATTTCCTCAGGAAATGTCATCTTGAACAAAGAAAACACACAAAATACAACCTTCTGTACAAACAGAAGAACAAGTTCATCAAATGACAGAATTCAGAAGAATTCATTTCCAGTAATCTTTGACCAATGTGGTCATCTCAGTTAGTCTGGTAGTAACTCCAGTCTGTAGGTGTCTACCACGGCCTCCAGAGGGCGCTGTTGACTGGACTCTTCTCTTTGGTGATGCTGGTCTGGACTGTGGAGCTCAGAAGAGAGAAGTCAGCCTCTCTCAGGTTGTTATCAGAGGAAGACTGCAGCTTGTTGAAGTGCTTCAGCAGTCTTCTCTGCTGTTGATGCTGCTGCTGCAGTCGTCTCAGGACACAAACTGTCATCTCCAGGATGTCTGCTTTCTCCAGCTTGGCGTCTGGCTGCTGTTTGAGGAACTCTGGACCCAGGACAGACTTGAGCTGCTCAATGCTGC
>CAKAOH010021492.1:78083-126403 GCA_916701665.1 Sebastiscus tertius | reverse complement strand
TGTCTCCCTGCGGGCGCAGGAGGGTGAGGCAGGAAAAGCCAACACTAGGATCAGATCTAAATCATGTTCATGGAGAGACCTTGGTCTGGTCAGCTGACATTACTGCCAAGCAGCTGAAATATAGAGTGATGTTGTGGTTTTAGCTGACGTGTGTCGCCTCACTGTTTTGAGCGATGCTCGTTCAGGTATATTTAGAGCGAGCAAGCGCGAGCCCGACGCTGACTTTCGTTGATTTCACGGCCACAGGTGTCGCTGTTAAGCAGCAATTCTGAAAGTTACAAATAGTCCCTTTAAATAACGTAACAAACATAATTATTTTAAGCCAAACCGTGATGTTTTACTAAAACTAACCAAGCCGTTTAGTTGCCTAAATGTAACCAAGTAGTTTAGTTGTGTTTTCAATTTACAATGTTAATCACATGTTTAAAACTGCGACGTAATCCGGGAGATTCCTTGAAAACGTAATTTACAATGCAGTTTAGGTGTATGGGAACACAATTTTGTAGGAGACAGGGTTGGTGTTTTTTAATCGCGCCGCCTCTAAAATTGACTTTGCATTCTGTCTGAGCGAAGCCAAGCATAAAAAAAACAAATAAATAAAATCAAATCCAGGAATTCAGCTGACTTTTTTTTAAGCAAATATACTAAAATAGAGTGTGTAAAAGGGAGAATGGATATTCTTTTACTGCTTGTTGAAAAGCAGAAAGTGTATAAATCCAGACTAATTAAATAACCTATACGAACTAAGGCCTATTTGACCATTTCATCTTTAAAATAAAAATCAATTTCTTGGACAACAGTAGCTATTTAAAGCATGCTTCTGGACTGATAGGTCAACCACACCCTTAATTGGTTGAGAACTCCCTGGTGCCCAATTTGAGCAACTCCTTCCTCCTGTGCTGTCCACCATCACTGTGGAGCTCAGCCGGGAGTCTTGTCGGGGAGATACTGATCCCTCTTCAGCACTCTGCTCTGAGTCAGTCACACATACACAGAGGCGTGCTACTGTTGTAACACACTCCTACTACATTACAAAAAAAAAAAATAAGCCAACCTGAAAACCTTATTTTCATTTCGGCAGCTATATACAGTAAGATTTAGTCGTAGATAGATTGAATCTTTAGATTCAAGATTTAAAGCAGCAGCGGGTAGAAATGGAGCAAATAGGATTAAAAAAAGTTATTTTTATAAAAGGGTCACTATATCCTGACAGTAGTGCATGAGACAGGTAATCTGACGAAAATCATGTCCCTTTGTGGGTGCTCCTAATGGCATCTGCAAAATTTCACGGACCAGAAGAAAACTCCATTTCTAGTCAGAGCTGATCTGGAATCTGCCGTCTATGAGAGCCACGAGTCAATCACTCATGAAGTCTGACCAAACAGCACAGCCAGTCGGAACGCTCTCTTTCTCTATGAAATGACCTGTGATTGGTCAAAGTCTTCCGTCACGGACTTGATTTTTTTAAAGCCTGAAAACAGAGCCATGAGGAGGTGCAGAAGTCTAGTTTTCTCTCAGAAGACTTGAATTACAATATGCTGAAAGGTTATTATGGAAGTTTGGCCCAATGATGCCAAAAACTTGTTGCCTACTGAAGCTTTAATAATTTATTACCATGTCAATGAAACATTGATTGGAATTCGTCTTGGTGTGTGCATAGGTAGACAAAAAACAGTACAACAAATATGCATCAACAATACAATTACACATCAGCACAGACATATCAAAAATACTCTAACAAGATAAATAAGCATAAACATATGGAAATACTCTCATAGAGTAAATTTGCCCTCCCTGCCTCAGGATATGTGCTGTTACAGAAATGAGTAGTTTTTCTTTTAATACTACTCAACATTTTACCTGAAAGAAGGGGATAACAATATTGCGTATTTGATATTGTCACATTGGTGTTTGAAGACATCGGTGCCGTCTTAATGAAAATGAACACTGGTTGATCCAGAACATCTCTCTGTCCAGAGACAGTATAGGCAGCAGCAGACATTTGCACCTGGACTCGGGGCAAAATTCAAACCAACTGTACATCACTTCAACACAGACTGTTTCATTAATAGCAGGGTTGGCGAGCTAAACTGCAACGCCACAACAAGTGTTTGATTACGATATAAGACACTTTAACAAGATGGCCATCAGCAATGAGCATTTGATTAATGCTGTGCCCTCAGGACTTGCATGCTGCAGTAGATGTGGACTGTGGTAAAAGTCATTGGGACGCAGGTAACGTAGTCACCAATCACCCCCCAGAGCTGCAGCTGTGTGTGCACACGTGTGTGAGAGTATTCATGTGTGAGTGTGTGTGTGAAATCACAAGCAACAGGTAGACATTCCATATTAATTGTGTTCCTGGGAAGAAGTGTTCGCTAAGCCGCAGGCCGGTAGACTTAAAGCACAATTAATGTGATCCGCAGTAGCAGGTCCTGGCCCGCATTCCGTTTTCTCTCAATCAGCCGACCGACAATTTATCTGTCCCGTATCTGCTAATCTAATCAACTGGGTGATTGCTCTTTCTCCCTGTTCCCAGTGAGTGATATTTAAAAAAAGACTAGGTTGCGGCGGCCAACCCCTGAGACAAAGCGTGCTCTGGGCCCTAAAAGAAGTCCTCCCACCGTCTTGATATGCAGGGTGTGTGCTAAGGACGTGCTACCCACTAGCCTGGCATATTACACGCTAAGTAGATGTATTAGAGGATGCTTTGAACATAGAGTATGAGGGCATGTGCTTAACACTACAAAAAACGTATTGGTTTTTAATGCCTCATTGGTTTCAGTGCCACTCAGCGACCTCATTGCTTTGAAATTGCAGCTGATGAAAAGGGAGAAATATCATTTGGCTTGAAATAGGCATGCTGTATTTCACAGACAATTAGCTGTGTAGCCACCAAACTGGACTTTCTCCAATCTCGCAGTGCAAGTCAAAGAGCCACACAGACCATGTTTGGCCCGAACAAATTAAATCCTCTTGTAGCTGTGCAACTGTGAAATTAATACTAAAAAGACCCTCTTGAAAAGTCTATTAAAGTGTCCACAGCAATACTTCACAGAGTTCACTCACTGAAAGAAGTGGGATGATGAGACTTCTGTAATGCTACCAGTTGGTACCGCTGTAGGTGTATACTTGACACTTCATTATCTACTTGCTGTTGTTTAAGTCGAAACATCAGCGCAGCATGTCCATAAAACACACATGGTGTGACTATATCCATTCACTTACAGTGAAAAAAATCAGAAAAGAAGAAGTACAATGGAATGTTTGCTTTTTTTTTGCTTTTTGCCATATGATTCAGATATCTGTGCATAACGCTTTGTCCCCACTGGGAATGTCAGGCGGCTGGTTGTTCACATCAGCTGCGTTTCTGCTGCTGCTGTCAGCACTTTCTTTCTACATTGAGTTTGCCTTTCATAATGGCCATTTCATTTCATTATAAATGTCATTTATATTTATTTTAGACAGAGAAAGGTTAAGAAATGAGTGGTAATTTGTAAATAATAGTAATAATCCACAATTAAAACCCTGTACTATATTCATTCATGGAGCTATGCAAGTCACTGCATGTTCTACAACACTGTCTGGCACATATTTCAGAATAAAAGCCTTATTTTAACAAATGAAGGAATTCTGTCCTCAGAAAAAAATGCTTTAGGGCTTTTATTTTGAAGTGAAAGCAGGAGGTGTTGATTTAAAAACAAGTCTTACTGATGAATAGCCAGTTAGTTTATGCCAGAGATTCACACAAGTTCACACCAGAGGGACAAATTATTTTGTATTCTTTCCTGAGAATTAAAAGTAAAATTAGAAGTAGGTGTACTTAACATAAAAATGCTGTTGCAGTGTACTTAATATTTTTGCTATTTTTATTCTTTAAAAGTCACCAGAATGCAGGAAACAAAGTCTTTGAAACTCCACTCAAAATTCAAAAGACCCCCCACTTTGGTTTCGAAATCCTCCCTATTTTTGAGGTCACAACATGGAACTTTTTTACCAAAACACAAATATCACTATGTGATATTGACAAAAATGTTTTCAACAAATTTATTGACAGAATATTTACGGGTGCGGGAGGGACTAGAACATACGCACACATACACTCTCTAACTGGGAATGTTGGTATTGGAGGTTGAAGAAGTACTTAAAACCTTTTTTTTCTGAAATAAAACTATTAACTATTAAAAGTAAAACTATTAATACCGCACAGTAAAAGTCCTGCATTAAAATTTTTACTCCAAGTGAAGAGTGAAAGAGAGACATTATCAGAATGTAAGGCAGTAGCCTAAATCAGCCATCAGGTGTCGCTTGTGCGTTGTGGTTCCCAGCCAGAATTGCGCAATAGACATGGTTGTCCTTTACAGGACACCGTAGTTCAAAAGTTACGTGGGGACGCCATCTTTTTTTCTTGTTTACTTTTCTCTATTGCTTTGTAAGGTAAGCATGGGGCCTGCATCGTAGTATAATATAATAGTTAAAAATATCCTTCCTGTTAATCTTTTTCTACTAAATTTATAATTAGGATGTTGCCTTTCACTTATTATTATTATAGATATGTTTTATATGTAAATAGTGGCTGTAATGTTGGCATGTTACCGTGTAGAACAGAGCAGCCTCTCTATTGCAGGCGGGAGAATTAGCCTGTTCACCTATTATTTGCTAGCTGTCTTGTTGTTGTTTGATTTAAATTATTTTCATGTTAGATTTTACGTTAAGAGTGCCTTATATCATTTTATGTGTTGTAATTTACTTTCAGTGTTAGTGTTTAGTGTTTCTTTTTGTAATAGAATATATTTTTTTATGGAGTTTATACACTTTTCTTTATTGCTTTGTAAGGTTGTGGACAACAAGTGAGATGACAGCAGACGTTGTGGACAAATAAAATGTTCCCGGTCTCAACCACAATCAGAAAGACTGTGCCGGTGTTTCCCTTAATCTGCACCACACCCCATCACACAAACTAAACACAACGCAGAGTCCCAGGGTGTGCAGAGAGACTCCAGCACGTGGGTTACAAGAACAATGTGCTTAAATTCACTTAACGTCTGTTAAAAGTGGAGTTTTTATTTCTAACATAATGATGGATAGTTTAATGAATATCATCTTTTAATTGTTATATTTTGTGAGTCAAATCTGAATCTGTAACGTAACCTAACATTTCTCCGTCAGGTAAATGTAGTACTACAGTGTTTTCCTCTAGTACTATACAGTTCAGTTGCATTGGCCTTTGGTAAGCTTTTTCGGGGTAAAGTGAGTTAGAATAGTAACATGATTCAATATTTTTCAGATCTATCTAAACATCATAATAAATCTAGCTGTTGGGGGCCCAGGCAGTTGCCTACCTCGCTAAACAGTAAAGTCTACCCGTTTTCTTGGTTATTTCACCAGTGTTTCTGACCATGACTGGTTGCAACTAGGGGTGTGTGACGCAAATATATCATAGCAGGTGTATTGCTGAGGACCCAAAGAAGTTCAGGGTCAAGTGTGAAGTCGTTTGTGTGAGTGCTTCTCGAGAAAGCTGCAAGCAGCAATGCCACAGGCCAAGCACTGTCGCCTCACAGCAAGAGGGTCGCAGGTTCGAATCCGGGTTAGGGCCCTTATGTGTGGAGTTTGCATGTTCTCCCCGTGTTAACGTGGGTTTCCTCCGGGTTCTCCGGCTTCCTCCCACAGTCCAAAGACATGCAGGTTAGGTTCATTGTTGACTCTAAATGTCCCGTAGGTGTGAATGTGAGCGTGAATGGTCGTCTGTCTCTATGTGTCAGCCTTGTGATAGTCTGGAGACTTGTCCAGGGTGTACCCCGCCTTCACCCAATGTCAGCTGGGATCAGCTCCAGCCCCCCCAACCCCTCCCCGCGACCCTGAATAGGATAAGCTCTTACAGATAATATATGGATGGATGGATTACCTACCTTAGTAAGAATATATGGCTGCAAAGAAGGTTTGAATTTTGGTACGACAATTGGACTCTATCATAATGACAGCAGGGTTTTTTAATTATTTACTGAAGCCTAAACACCTGGGATGTGGCCACATGTGCAACAAGTTTAATCATGTCTACTGTGTGTTTTGCTGGAATTAAGCAAACCCTGTGTTTGGAGAATATAAATAAAATATGTCACTTGACAATATGCACAGCTTCCTTGTTCTATTTGCTTTTTAAAAACAGCAAATAAAAAGCTCTGTGCCATATGTGGCTCATATCTGATCCACTGAAAGTTGTTAGCTAGCAGAGACGGAGAGCTAAAATTATTTACCAAGCTGTTTATCCTCAAACTGACTTTCTGTGTGCATGGTTTTAAAAGGAAAAGCATTTCAGATCTAGCAGAAACAAAATCCTCATGGATTTGCATTGTGCTTGGCTTGTGGGACATCAGTGTTTCTTTTGTTAATCGGCTGGTGAAAGCAGACCACCCGCCTGCTCCTGTCTGCCTCTTAAAACACCAGGGACTCATTCATGAAAAATTGATCTTTCGTCATGGAGCATTTACCAGGGCTCTGAGTTCAAGCCCTCTGCATTGTACAAACACTAAGTCCAGGCCCCATGAGGGAGCTAAGGAGGGAGGTAAGGAGAGAGCACAAGGAGGGGAGGGGTAGACAGACATATGCATGCTAAGGTGTTCTGAGGTGAGGCATTAAACCAGTCTTGCTTGCTCTGAGAACATTATGCTTTCAGTTATTCATTTTCCCAAAGGAGCCGAAGAGAATAAAGCTAAAAGGGTTTTTGCATTTGGGGACAGTCAGGTGGATGAATGGGAGATAAGATGCTCCTCCAACCACTGTGGAAAATGCATAGGGAAGATTCCATTGCTGAGAGGGGAATGAGAGATGGAACAACAATAGCGCAGCACAAAAATTGCTAGGGAGCCCTGCTCGATAGAGTAATGCAGGAATGAGTCCTAAAACCCAGAAATGAGTTAGCATTTATGGATCCAAGATGGCGCCGCGAATGGCAGCCTCAGTGTTGTGCTCTCTATTAACATTTTTTTGTTCTTGTTGTTACGTCCACCAAGGCCGAAGGCCTAGGAAGGAAGTTATGTTTTGACTGGCGTTGGTTTGTTTATTGGTTTGTCCGTATGGAGGATTACTCCAAAAGTCCGTGATGGATTTTCATAAAATGTTTTGGAGGGGTGGGGTGTGGCACAATGAACAATCTATTCAATTTTGGTGGCAATCTGGATCATGATCCGGCTTCGGGAATTTTTTTAATAACTCCGCTCAGCCTGTGACACCACATGTTATAGGAAATGCGCAGCGTAACTGATGACGCGTTCATGATGTGTCACCCTGCCTCTTTCCTTCTGCCTACAGGGGAATAGAGAGAGAGCGGGGGGTGGAAAGAGGAGAGGACACCTGTAGATTTGCCGTTTTTTGACATTAAACTCTGTGAAATTACAGTTGAGTTCGACCAAAGCACACTTGGTGATTGTTGGAAAGAGTAACGACGACGGTTTAGGTGAGTTTTCTTTGTTTCTGTCCAGTTTGAATGAAATGTTTTATGATACTCCGCTACGTACGGCTGATCTTAACATAAACAAAAATACACGTGGATGATGGCGCAAGCTGAACGGAGAGGGGGGGCAATCGTACTCGGGCAGCTTGGCGGAGGTCTGCTCTCTCCGAGTGCCATTCTAGTTTATTCTGTTTTCTGCTCTCCCTCTCTGGTTACATTCACCAGGGAGGAACTTTTGAACATCCAACAAGTAGCTTGTCAAACCGTTTCTTGGAGGAGCAGGAGCTCTCTCTGGGATTATCAGGAAGGCCTATCACTGTGTTCCCCGTGCAGCTTTGGAACTCTCTGATCACTGTCTGGTTCATCTTCTCTGGACTTAAGAGGCAGAAACTACGATCTGCTAAGCCTGTGGTCAAGACTGTGAGGACATGGACCAACGAGGCAAAGCTAGAGTTACAGGTCTGCTTTAACTGCACTGAGTAGAGGGATTTTGAATCTGCTACTTCAGACCTGGATAAACTCTCTGACACTGTGACATCTTATATCAGATTTTGTAAAGACGCGTGTGCTGACAAAAACCTTCTGCACACACAATAACAATAAACCCTGGTTTTCTGCAAAACTCAGCTTGGTCAGGCCAAGGAGGAGGCCTTCGGAAGCAGGGATAGAAAATCAAATAGAGTTTGCAGAGGTGAAAAACAAATTTAAAAAAGTCCATTCCTGCACACACTTATCACCTCTGCATTCATTTATTTAAAAAGAGTGGACCATTAAAATCATAAAAAAAATAATTTGTAGGACTTGGACCTAGATGTGGAGATAAAAAAGAAAGACATTTAGAAAAATAAGTGATCATTCCAATGCACACTGTAAGCATGTCTTTAACACAATACACTATATAATGGTCATAATATTCTAGCACTGTGGATTAGTGGTTGTAATTAATCTACATGGTCTCGCAGTTTTATTACAGCTGCCGACAGCCGCGTCTCCTTTTCTACACATTTATATGCTATACTTCCTCGTAATTTTCCATTAGTAGATGTTGCGCCCCAGGTTAAGAGTACACAGAACGCATTTGCTCCATTTCAGCATCAGTAAATCTGTGATCGACCTCGTGGTCTGTTGAAGAAAGCTGTGAACACGCATCTATCTGAGTTACTTACACCTGCCGCAACCAAGTCGTACCTCCTCAGCCTGGCCAACGTGAAATGTATTAAGTCAGCATGAACTGACTAGACTAGGTCGAGCCTCGCTTTCTCTGGATTTCTTAGCTCTGCTTTTGTGAAATAGCCCTCGGGAGAATTAAGTTGAATTTGAGCGGAGGACAGCCGTTAGTGTCGGATGAATAAACGATTGGAAAGGGATTAACGACGTTTGGGAGTTTTGCTCCGCCTATCTCTCATTGCTCTCCTGCTGTCCTCACTAACTGAATGACGGATAACGGGAGGGAGCTGAATTGTGGCGCGAGCCGGGAACGAATCGGTGAGTAGGTGGGCGTTTCCAGGGGTGTACACAGATGATGAAATCCCAGTTGTCCCAATAATGAATCGTCTTACAGCATCACTCAGCTGATTTGTTTGTTGCCAGGTGGTTTCATTAATACTCTGTTTTATACGTCTGAGAGGATATTGTTTCTCTCCAATGAAAATCTTGTGTCTAGAAAGTCAGCATTTTGTGAAGTGATGAAAAAATCCTCAGGACAATGTCTCAGTTTCAAGTAAAATCCACCGTAATATATGATTGAACCTTAAATGCTAGTGAACACCTATAGTTATTTCATTTCTGCACAACATGAGCGAGATTTTCTCTTTTTTGTCTCACAAAACTTCTCTTAAGATCGTTCATTCACAGTTGCAAAGTTACCAATCCTCATACATTTAGTATATGTTGCAAAAGTGATTAACGCTGGGAGGAGATTTGTTGGCAGCTTCTCCCGAAGCATCGGTCAGACAATGTTTAGATCTGACCACCTAACGTGTAAAGTAAGTCAGCTCAGGTTAAAGACACTAAACTACCCAACACTGATCAGTCTGCCTGGTTGCTGCCTGTAAATGGTAAATGGACATTTATACAGTATAGCGTCTTTCTAGTCTTCCGACCACTCAAAACGCTTTACACTATATGTCGGCATTCACCCATTCACACACACATTCATACACTGATGGCAGAGGCTGCCACGCAAGGTGCCAACCTGCCCATCAGGATCTAATCTAAATACTCATTTACACACCGATGGCACAGCCTTCGTGAGCAATTTGGGGTTCCGAATTTTGCCCAAGGACAATTCGACATGTGGCACATGAGGCAACATATTCGATAACTTAAATAGTTTGCCTGTATATTGATTACAGAAATTCTGCAGGCTGAAAACCTGTCATACAACCTGTCTACATTAGTTTTCTTTGATGGAAGCTTTGATGGATATGTTTCTTCCCATCTCTGCTTGTCTTGATTATCTGAGTTGTATTGATAATCACAACCATCACGACAAATCCGTTGCACCTTTAAAATTTTACTTTACCTGGTTACACATGTTTTGTGCAGGTTCAAAGGAGGCAAACAAACATCACTGATGTGTTTCAGTTTTGTCTGTCCAGAAAGCTTTCCAATGTGTGCTAATTGTTGTAATTAAACTAGACAGACATCCAATTACTGGTTGCTTACCGATCAATGGAAATGAGACCACATTGTGTGGACTGAATTTGGATAAGAAAAAAGGGTGAAATGACTACCTATCTCTCCCTCTCTCTCTTTATCAGCCTGATCTGAAATAACCACAACCTCTTACCAGCGCATTATGTGGTGGTGGCGTGGCATGTAATATGTTAAAATTACCATGGATACAACGGTAATGGAGAGTCAATTAGGATCCTTTGTCGTGGTGGAGACAAATTCCCATACTTAACAAAAATATGTTTTAATCAAATTCTGTGTTGGGAGGATGGATAGATGGGTCAAACACCGGACTTCCATCCAGGAGACTGCTGTTTGTATCCCGAGGGAAACAAAACAACATTGACTTATGCTAATTTACGTAGGCTGCGTAAATTATTTTCAACCAAACCATCATCTTTGCTTTTGTTAAACCTAAGGAAGTAGTTTTGTTGCCTAGACCTAAATTTTTACAAATCACGTACCACCACCACGTAATGCACTGTAGGTCGTGGTCATTTCCAACACATTCTCATCCCAACTCGTTACATTTTGCATCAAAACCACTAGATGGTTGGGCTTAAAACTACTACGTTTGTATAGTGACAATGACACTGAACGTTGTGAACACGGGACACGATCAAACAGTTGATTGTAACGTGATGCGCAGGACACGAACAGCAGTCTCCTGGATGAAAGTGTGTCTTTTAGCTTTTTAAACAATGTCACCAAACTCTCAGCATCCTTTCTATGAGCGTTTACTGTTGCCGCGGATGGGTTTACACTACAATTATTGGAATACCTGGTTTGTTTATGGAATACCCAGTGCGTTTTTTAACATCGCTAAAGGATGCCTTGTGCGGCGGTAACACATGTCAACGGCCGTAATAAAGCCTCGATATTTAATGCCTTGGGAATAAGAATGGGCCGTCATTTCACAAATTTCTGTCAGATCACATTGATCTATCTATCTATGATATTTGTCACTTTCCTCTAGAATTTACTTTTTATATGCTACTAAATTGCTTTGCTTAAGGCTGGGAATGTGCTTCTAGGAAGATAGACCTTAATGTCTCTGTACAACCATATCTTATAAAAAATTACATTCCCATACAACTATACTGCATTGTTTATTACGTTTCGAGGGAAACGCATTTTCTCCCGGATGACGATCACAGTTTTAAACACATGGATAACGCTGTAAATTCAAACAAGAGAAAATACAACAAAACTACTTGGTTATGTTTAGGCGACAATGTTTCGATGTTTCCCTTGAAACGATATTGACAGTGCACTTTCATTGTATAGGAACGTAAGTTTTAGGAAACGGGGCTTTTCTGCAAACCTATGCAGAGAAGGTTGTTATGGGTCGTGTGACCCTGTGCATCTAGCAAGCTAGTTGAAAAAACGGAGGAGAAACAAGCATGACAAGTTGTACTTTAACATAAGAATAGAAGAAACACATTCTCCTACATGTGGCTCTGAGAAGTTGATGTCCCAGCCTTAATAGGTTTGGAGGAAATGTAATTGCTGAATGGATTTTCAAATTCTACACAACTTGATTAATCCCACCAAGGGGCAATTACAATCAGCTTGTACACAGAGAAACACGGTAACATGCAACAACAACATACAAACAAATACACCTAGGACCTAAAATTTGGAATAAAATCTATAAACACTGATAAACCTATGGAGCATTTAAACGTGGGATTGCAGTTGGGATGAATGATTTTTGAATGGTGGAGATTTCATTCAAAGCTGTTTTCAACTTGTTTGATAATAGGATAAATAAATATACAATGTATTATTTTGTGGAAATAAACCTGCTTTTCCTGTTTTCTTCTTTAAATCTGAAATTGGAATAAAAGTTAAACCAAAACCGGAAAACAACTTGTTTTTCGCTTTTGATGTTATATCTTTAGGCTATCTGCCCCTATTGCATCTCTACAAAGCATTGTCCGTGGCTATGCTATAGGCATAGATGGATAAACCCTAGGTACAAAAAAGCACATTTTTCCAAACATAGCCCTAACCCGTTGTTATTTTCACCCAAACCACAATCTTTTTCTAAACCTAACTAGAGTGGAGAGGTGGAACTACTTGCAGGTAAAACTATGAGCCGACCTGTAACGCCAGCGTAATCCAGAGGAGAATACTAGGCTAGCATGTAGCTGCAGACTAGCAACAAACCAGCCAAATTGTGGGGTCAAAAGGGTAGTGTACAAAAGGCCTATCGGTCTCTCAGTGATGGGACCGCGCAATGATACCGCGCACCACTAATTGATCGCAAGTGTGCGCTGGTCACGGGAGAGCGAGCACATGAGAGACAGAGGAGCGGAGTGTGGAAAGTGCAGAGAGAAAAGACCGGTTCAGAGACTAATCACTCAATCACCGTCATTGCGTGCGTCCTTGAGAACTGTAAATCACAACATTTAGGTTATAAGTTAATTTAATTCTGTGGTTGTTACTTCTTGCAAATGTAGCATGATTAGACCACAGTCTAATCATGCTACATTTGCAAGAAGCATGATTAGACCACAGTCTAATCATGCTACATTTGCAAGAAGTAACAACATTACATTAAGACATTAAGGTCTATCTTCCTAGAAGCACATTCCCAGCCTTAAGCAAAGCAATTTAGTAGCATATAAAAAGTAAATTCTAGAGGAAAGGTTACATCCTGTTTACTGTTAATTAGTTAGCTTACTTTGTGAAGACTCCGCACCTGCTAGCTAAAAAACACGTGGCTGTGTATTACTGTATATAGTAACGCCTTTACTCCACATATTAATGACTGTATTCTTACATGCTGTTCCATGTCTGTAGTAGCGAGTACATAGTTTCTTCCTACAACAGTAGTTGAGATTATGCAGTGGTTTTAAAGGTGGGGTATGCAAGATTTGTCATTTGATATTTGCAGGCAGTGGGCAGTGCCCCTGCGATGATTAAAGGAGATAGCATGTATGAGTCTATATAATTTGGAGGGAGAATCCTGCCTTTAGAGTGGTGTACAGTTTATATATAAAGTATGTATCTACTGTATAATTCCTTTTGCATTGTTATCTGAACCATGTTTATTTCCTTTGGCAGAACCATGCATATATACCAACAAGCCCATGTTCTGTACTGCTGCTCAATCCAATTAAACCCTTTAAAGGAGAGTCTGCATCCGTGTTTTGATAGACACACCTGGGGCGAAGTTCGAAACCAGAACCAGCCAGACAGTATAAGCTAATACAGTCCTTTATCCTAGCCCTCAGTAACAGGTAGATTAAACGGCACAACTATGAGATCAGAAACGGAGCGGCAGCCAAAATGCGCCAGTGTCCGCCATCTTGAGCTGATATTGTGTCGCAGTAGGTTGTGCAATCAGGCTCCACCCACTGCACCCATAAAGTCCAGTAGAGGGCAGAGCCTGTGTGAGTTAGTGTGAAGGTTACAATATTGTAACCCTAGTCCTATGAACCCAGGCGTAGCCCTCTACGAAGGGGACCCTGTCGCTTCTGCGCCACTCACTGAAGTGGGTGTGGGATGACAGACAGCGATGTGTGCTGCCTTATATACTGTAGGTCCTGATTGGTCGGCTACTCTTATGCAGATTTTCAGTGGGCGAATGCATGCTTATGATTGGAGGAGAGTATTACCCAGAGAGTCCAGTAGAGGGCTACGTCTGTGCTTATACGGTTATCGTAACTTTTGTCGTTTACGTACGGGTTTTACTTAGTTTATGTTGTTATTTCAAGCCCAACCATGATATATATATTTTTTTTTTTGTCGCCTAAACATAACCGTGACACAGCGATGACATGGCGTTAAATGACACGCAAAATGCAGTTTCACGTTAAGGCTGTCGCCTGTAAATGACACGTGAAAAGCTTAAAATTGTGTTATCATGTGACGCTGAATGTCCTTAAAATGTGCCACTGACACACCTTCCCATGAGATCAGGTTGGGTGTTTCCTCCACAACGCTCATGTTTCAACACTCAAGGCCATATACACACAGCAGATCAGTGAGCTGAATCATTACATCGTACCGCATAGACACAGAAAGGCCCATGTCTTTGCAGGTGAATGTGTGTGTGTGTGTGTGTGTGTGTGTTAGCATGAATGAGTATACAAATAGATATGTCCCTGTGTCAGTGTGTTAGTCTGCACCTCCGTCTGATTATGTGTGTGGGTGTGTGTGAACAAATGTGCATATGCTTGTGTGGGTTCCAGCGTATATATTGTGTGTCATAAAGGTTACAATAAAAGCTCTGGGGCTAAGGGACTCATAATTCAGCAGAAGCTTTCTGCCTTCACCGCTGCGGTTAGCTCTTTTCCCCGCAGAGACCAGCATTCACCGCTGCACCACAAAACCCACAGAAGGCGAGTCTGCGTCACCATTTCTTTCGTTTCTTATGGGAAAACAACCCCGATGAAATATGACAGCCTCGGATAAAGTTGTCATGTATATCCGAGAGTAGTCTAGCTCTGTGGGCTTGAGGGGGGGAGGTTGTTTTCTCTGCTCAATAAGAAATCAATTCTCAATTCTCTGCCTCATTTATTGCTGCTGGCAAACTCCTGTGGAGCCTTGAAATCCTATTTAATAATCAAGCATGAAAAGCCGTGGATAATAGACTATTATGAGATGCAATTGCAAAAAGGGAAGATAAGCTTATACTGTAATTGAAATATCATTTACATCGCATGTACTTAAGGACCACCATGGTGAGATCTGTTAGTCACACAGAGACCATATCTCATCTCTGCGCTGTTTTCATGGCAGAAAGGAAAGGAGTGAAATCCAACACTTGTTAGACTACAAAACTGGTAATGTGATGAAGTCATTAGCTTAATCGATAAATTCATCAGAATCAGAATCGTACTTCTCGCCCTCCCGACGGGAGACTCCCGTTTTTCATTGCCCTCTCCCGGATTCCTCCCGGGGTCACAATTCTCCTGCTTTTCTCCCCAAATTTCCTACTGTTTCCACCCTGATGCCAATAGAGCTACACCAAATGTGTTAACCTGGTGGAAAAGAGCTGCTCGCGGTATCTAAGCAAAGCCATCATTTAGGGGTGTAACGATACGTTTTTACAACGATACGGTACGTATCTCTTTCCATGGTTCGATTACGATTCAAGGACGATATTTGGCTCATCTAGAGTGATACGATACAATTCAGGGACGATATTTGGCTCATCTAAAGCGGTATGATACGATTCAATGACTTGAAATTGATACAATAACTTTTTTTTTGCCAAAAATTCAATCACTGCGACTGAAATAAATAGCTGATACGGGACAGTACAGGTCAGGATTCCTCAACGTTTTTCTTGTAAGGGAATCATTGATAAATTAATTATGGATATAAACAAGTAAACAATGATTAATGGCACATACATACGTACACCTTTTATTTGGAATTAATAAAAAGTGCAACTGCAGGACCCGCTGCTTCAGTTCTCAAGATACAAGGCAGTGCAATATTTAACAAAAAATATAATAAACCAACTTTTATTCAAGTTTCAATATAAACGGTATCAATAATACAGAGATCAACCGCTGATAGTGATCAAACAACTTGGGACAGAATTCCTATACAAACGCTGTTTAAATAATTTGGTTATAGTATTCGAGTAGTCCACCTACAGTGTTCATTTGGGGTCTTTTCATACATGAAAACATACAGAAAAACATTTTAAAACTATGTTCGACTAACGTTAGTTGAATTTCTGTTTTGTTTTTTACTTTACTCCCGTGATAATTTGACTTGCAGACCGTCTGCTTTCCGGCTGGATACGTGAGGCTGATGCTGCGTGCACATTGGTAATGAAATGAGGAAAGGAAAGACATTTTCTCTGAATGAAAAAATAAAAGTGCACAGGGAAAGCGTCTGTAGGTGAAGCCGTCCTCGTCAAGTGGATTGATAACGCCCCGTCACGTAATGCCCCCAAAATGCACGCAGTGCCGGCAGCTCATGCAGACCGGCGCCCGTCTCTCACCACTCCGCTACCGGGTGAGAGAGCGAGGAGTCCTGGCAAAGGGTCTGCGTGCAGAGCCGGCAAAGCTGGCAAGCTGGCAAGCTGGCTCATGTTGATAACGTTATACAACAGGGCGAGTGACCCGGAGTAACTTTTAACATTTCTTTACTAATAAAAGTGTTAAAAAATACATCCAAGTAACGTTTATGGTGCCTAAATACAAGGTGCAAATTCTCGACAATCGATTATATACCTTGCAAATCGATTTTATATCAATATATGTCTCCCTGTAAGGACAACTTGCCAAGTACCTATCGATGTAGTAGATGAATCATCACACCCCTACCCTCATAGCATGGTGCAAGCCATTAGAATTAACGGGTTTCAGAGCACAGTGGTGTTGTTGTCGCATTGGGTCTGAGAGGGCTTTCAGTGAGTGAGAGAAGGAGAGAGAAATGGAGAGTACTAAAATAAAGAAATAATCAAGCAGGGGCTAAAAATTAATGAATGAATGAAAACCGATGAATATTAGTTTATGTCAGAGATTCACACAAGTTCACGCCAGAGGGGTGATTATTGAGTTTTCTTTCCTGAGAATTAAGTAAAATTAAAAGTAGGCCGATTTAACAAAAAAATGCTGTTGCAGTGTACTTATTATTTTGTTATTTCCATTATTTAAAAGTCATCAGAATGCAGGAAACAAAGTCTCTGAAACTCAAATCTTTCTGAGGGAGGAACCCCAGACCTTTGGCTTATGAAATCCTCCCTATTTTTTAGGTCTCAAGGTTGGCAAGTATGTTCAGAATCACGTTTATTTGTCAAAGTACATACATACAAGAAATTTGACTCCCCAGCACCACCTGTCTGTCACCTGTCTGTTTCTGATCCACTGACAGGTGGAGGATGGGACAGTGAGGTGGTTGAGTTTGGAGCCAAGGATGTCTGGGATGATGGTGTTGAACGTTGAGCAATCATACTCGGCCTTACAATGTCATGGTTTCTCTTATATTTTACAAATTTTGTCAGTTTAATTCACTGCAAAAACAAACTGTCAAACAAAGTGTCACATTGGCATTGGACCCAGCTGGCAAGAAGTCAGGTCCTTCACACACTTCCCCTTCAGTGCTCAACCATCTGCTATTGGTCTAAAACATCATGTGGTTGGTTGAGTTTCTGTGTGAAAAAAGCAGCATTATTCAGTCTCTCTAGTTCATTGTTATTTACCTCTCAGTGCTCACATCTCCTTGTCAATCTGATCAGTGAACCATTGTAGCCTTGTTGAGCTTGTTAGATGATAGTTACACCTTTCAAGACTGATCAGCTGCAGCACGATCAGGCAACACTGCTTCATTTTTTATTTTTTTTTTAATTTCATACTCATTGTTATAAAGATGCTTAACATAATGTGAGAACAAAATTTGAAGTGCAGTTCACGCAGAAAACCTGGTGCCCACAGTAATATTCCAGTATGAGTACTGGTTGGTTTCTGTGTGTTTGGGTGAATAAATAGTAATAAATAATAAATATGCAAATCACCATAAAATCTCCCTGATTGACCTAAATTTGAAAGAAATATATTTTTGGTGTTTTAATGTCTTTGCATTACAAAAGGTACATAGTTTTTTTTTACATTTGTTATTTATTTTTGTCAATTGTGTAGTGACGGAAGTCCAACTTCAGAGCTAGTTACGTAGTATATAAAGTGAGAAGACCGCTTATGGTGGGCTGTTGGGAAGCCATAGGTGAGATAGGTGTTTTCTTTTATAAGTTTTTGTAAGCATCAACCAAATCAGAACCAGGCAAGTACTACAGGATGAGTATCATCACCAACCCATAACCCCTACCTCCTTCTACTCTACTCCCACTAACCCTCCTACTCCCAGTCCCTCGGATGTCATCTCCCCTCTCTCTGAAGCCAACCTTCCCCTCCCTCCTAATCCCCCAACCTCCTCAATATCTTCCACCCCTCTGAATCAGGGCAAAAACTCTGGAGTCCCACCGCAGAGAAGGTCATGGAACACCTGTCCAGTGGAGAGTTTGTTGGTGTATAACATATCCTCATCCATACCGGATTAAATGAGCTCACTGGAAAAAAATGGTGATATACCCACAGCCTTATGGCAGCTGAAAAAAAGAGCCATTGAGAACTTCCCAACTGCAAAGTAACAATATCCACATTGCTTCCTTGATCAGACATTCCCAAAAACATTAACAACACTATAAACTCAGAGATCTACAGGAGCTGTACCCATTTCCCTAACATGAATGTGGCACACCACAGTAGAATGAGTTACCATCACCTGTATGATCACATCCATCTCAATGACTCTCAAAATGTCATGTCGAGTATCATCCTCATGCCCTGGTTCTTTTCTGGAGCTTTCCCAAGGGATTTCACAGTGTAAACCTGCATATTCCAGCCATAGCTGGACTGTGCATCACATGCTGGCGCTGTCCATATTTTTCTACTGTTTTGGCCAGTTTGGTTGGTATATATTGTCTGAAGGGACAGTGGCCATGAAATGCACATTCATCCACAGTCATGTGGGGGCCTGGAATGTAGAGAAAGGGTAATCGTTGTACCCACTTGTCCCATACATCCTGTATTGCTGCGAGTTTGCCTTGCGCTCATTGGCCCTGCCTTTCTCTGTCATCAAAGTGTATGACACGGGAGAAAACACGGAAAGTCTTCAGAGACATGGTGGCTGGAAATATTGCCCTTCCAGCGTCAGCATTCCAAAGGCTTGCTGTTGCTTCACCTTTTGACTTGAACACTCCTGCCAAAACGAACAACCCAATGTAGGCCTTGAGGTGGGTCACATCCAATAAGTCTTCCAACTCTCCCCATACAAGCGCCTCCCCTCTAAATTTGTCTTCTCAAGTATTTCCTTTTCAATCGATGCTGTTATGAATAGCTCAAATGAAGATTTTATGTCTTACACATGGCTGGCTGACAGCGTACCTGGTGGGACCTTGAACCATTTTTAATCACATGGCAGCACTAAGTCTACCCTTTCGAGTGGGGAGAGGCCATAATAATTTTACTTTTTTTGAAGCTAATGTGTCTGCTGGTGGTTGAGAGACAATAGGAGGGTCATCTCCAAGGGTCTCATTTTCATCATAGACATTCTTCTCTATTTCATTTTCACTGTCAAACAGCTGTGACAAAACTTTTCTTAGAGCTCATTTTCAACTGAGAGATAGTGTAAAGTGAGAGCACAAAGAGCAGAAATGGTTTAGAAGGCTGCTGCGCAAGCTCTTATATGTTTGATATGTTTGACTCCCGTAAGTTGTGTGAACTATCAATGACTTCGGAACAGTATTTCCCCCTCCCTCACAATCTGGAAAACATCAAAATTCTTGTAGGAATTATATTTCCTGCTCCCCAATGTTGTGTGAACTATCAGGGGTTCTCGCACTACCACTAAGTATGGTTAGGGCCCTAAAGATTATAAAATTGCATGCGATAGTGACCTCAATATCAACCAAAACAACATACACAAATGTTTGTAAAATGTTCTTATTTTTTTCTCTGTTTTATACAGCTAAAACAACCTGGGGTACAATTGACCCCAAGGAACAACTGATGCGTAAGAAATGCATACAGGACATTGCTTATCGTGGCTACTGTTGGCTAATGTTTGCAAACATTAGATAGACATCGCTAGTTAGTTTGCTGACTTTATGACTCTTCACTACATTAATCATCTGTGGCACTTTTTAGCCTGTAACACAAAACCTATAATTACCATGTGTCTGCACCGTGGCTGCTTTTTCAGCAAAAGTTACATAGTCTCAAGATCTACACAATGATCTTAGCTGTGTCTGGAACTGGACAGAGTTCAATACTGATCTAGTATCTACACCAGGAGCCCTGGCTGCAGCCGCAAAACACGACTAAATAGGATATGAATGAATGTTTAAATAAATGAATAAAGCTTCAAACACTAGGAGCCCTCAGGAAAGGGCAGGACCTTTGGAGCTCAGCCAGTTCACCCATGCCACACAGTGCAAGCCCTAAATATAGACAATAATACAGATAGACCTACAAAGTGAGAATAATTCAGCCACAAAATGTACAAGAAACACAAAAAACACAGAGCCGGGATGATGATTAAACACCGCCAGGAAATGATGTTGGCATTGTACGTTCCTGCAAACCATGGATAAGTTGAACGTTTTTTTTTAATGTGAATATTTTGGCATTTGGGCAGAGCAAGTGACATGTTACAATGAGTGACACGCAGAACAAGTGACATATGGAGCGGCCGTTATTTAAATTGACGTGGTATAATAACAAGTGTAAAGAGTGAGAAGGTCAACAAAGGGTGGCTGGGTCAAACAAACACAGGACTTTCACCCAGGAGGCTGCTGTTTGTGTCCAGTGTGAAACCAAAAGTAAACGTTGAGTTTATGCTTGTTACGTAACGTTGTTATCCTTGCTACGTAACGTTTCGGAAAATTCCACTAAGAACGGATGTTATTTATTTATGGTAATTTCATTGTTATGGTTGTTACGTTACTTTGTTATCTTACTATTTTAACACAAAATGTGATCTTTGTTCTTACCTTAACTAAGGAGTTTTGTTGCCTAAACCTAACCAATAGTTTCACAACGTTAACCACGTGGTATTGTGCACTTCTGCAAGCGCAATATAAGGCTGATATGAAAGTATTTATGAAATGTATTTTTGATTCAAAACTGTCGAAATTCAATGTATCCCGTGGTTTGGAGAAGTGCAATGCCAAAGTTTTTTTCGCGGCGAATGGGTTGGTTTAAAAGCTAAAAAAAGATATAAACAAAACACGAGAAACAAACCAAAGAAACTATATGAAATTAAGCTACCATCCAATTAACACGTAGCTCACATAGCTTGTATGTATTATACTGTACTTTAAGATACTGGATGTACTTTGACATTTGGCTCTCTGGGGATTAACAAAAAACATTTTTAGCTTTTTAGCAGTTTTATTCTTTTAATGGTCTTGTATTAGTTGCACCAACATACTACTATAAAACACCACAAACTAAAAGCTGGCTGCTGCCTAGGTATATGTCCTTGTCATAATGTCCTTGCTGTGAAGATGCTAAGCTGTTGCTGGGGGACATTTGTGATGTACATAAGGAGAGACAGGAGGAAATATCTGATGTTGAAGGGTCATTTAAGTCAAAGGGTGAAACTTTCCTCCCTTGTCTCTCCTCTCGTCTCCTTTTCAAAATCGATCATGCCCACAGCGTCTTGTTGTGGTTCTGTGTGTCAATATGTCTCATCAATATCACTCTGTCCAGACAGGCCAGTAATGACAAGGGCCATTAATGGGAGTTTTCTTGGGTACAGGTCTTAAAGATATAATATGCAACAATTTCCTAAAAAACAATGTCTAGACTGATACAAAAATAATCCCTCTCAATCATCACTGATGCCCTACTAGAAGTGTGTAGTAGTGTCTTTATCTACAAAGATCCTGCCATCTGCCTGTATTTTCTCTTGTCTTCTTATATTGCTGTGTTCAGGACTCTTCTGGGGATGTAACCCCCAACCAATAACAGCGTGTGCAACCTGTTCAGTTCTTCAAGTACCGCCGCGTTGTCACACCCTTCGGCATCTGATATCGAGGCACAAATCCCCCTTTAGCTCTGTCAGATACAAAGCGGCGATATTTCACGGATGAGAATGGGTTGTTACATCGCTGTGTGCTTCAGGTTTTCCCCTGCTTCCCTGCTGTGTGAAGAGGGGCTGCTGTGTGCTGCTATCAGTGTGCCGAGACACATACACCAAGCAGAGAGGACAGGAAGACTGCCCTTCAGCTGCATTCATTCTAAAGTTGGCAACGTGGCACCTTCCAGGCTTTGCAGGGTTGCGCAGAGGAGTTAGGAGTTAGTTGTTTGTTTATTTGTGCTTTAGAACGTAACTGCCATGAAACAATCAGACAATAACTTTTGTTGGGGACACAAGTAGGTGCTGGCCAGCATGTATATTCCACAAACATTTATTTACAAGATAATAAAGGTTTAAAACACGATATTAATCCAACTAAATAACTAAACTAAACAAACCAGCAAGAGTGTGTGTGTGTGTGTGTGTGTGTGTGTGCGTGCGTGCGTGCGTGCGTGCGTGCGTGCGTGTGTGTGTTAGAGAGACAAAAACAAGATGGCTTTTTGTCTCAAAATGGCGACTGAAGCTTCATGGATTACCAAACAATATGGCTGACCATGTAAACTACAAAGATGACTGAATCAAAGATGGCCACCGGGACCTCACCACATGGTCTCCTTGTCTTGTCTGAGCATGTGTTCAGTCAGAACAAAGACTTTCTGAATGTGTATGTTTGTGTTTAAAAGGCGCCGGGATACAAAAGATGGTTAGTGTGCATGGTTAGACCCTTTGTCTGTGTGACGCATAACCAACACATCAACTGTGGCAAAGCTACCCAAGTATCCTGACTACAAATAATATCACAACAGCAAAACTTTATGAATAGCATTAAATCAAATCAATACATATACATTCACATTAGTTAAAGTTAAACAGTCTTGCTTAGCCATGTGCAATTGCAATGCTAAAGCTGTGCTAAGGTAGGCCCAGTGACTTTACCCAGTTCATGGAAGAAAAAGGGATTCCTTTGTTGTTGTTGTTGTTAACTGGTGATTCCATTGGTTGAAGGTGGAGGAGTCAAGCTGGTAAAGTTGTGCTTCCGGTGTCAAAAGATGCATTCCTTGCTGCGTTCAAATCCAATTGTGCAGACTGGAGGAAGCCGATCGCTCCAATCCCTTGTTTCTTGGAGAATTGGCCTCTAACTTGCTTTGTTCCTGTTGCTTGTAAATTTAGCTGGCAGACTTTGTTGTAGTCCCTGGCGCTAATTTTGTTTCCTTTGGGTTAGTAGTGCAAATTGAGCTAAGCAGGAATCTTAAAAAAAAGGCAGGCTCTTGTGCCTTCTTCCTTAGAAGAAGTTCTTGTGTTTGGCACTGTTC
The DNA here is from genome assembly GCA_916701665.1 of Sebastiscus tertius. NCBI lineage: Eukaryota > Metazoa > Chordata > Actinopteri > Perciformes > Sebastidae > Sebastiscus > Sebastiscus tertius. The sequence continues at coordinate 103,354 of CAKAOH010021492.1, read as the reverse complement.
AAACCTGGCCTCGACATGCGTCCTGAATGATCCGAATACAATTGGACAGCTCTAAGTACGCCCATTCACACCTGGCATTACAATCTCCACATGCGTTTTGAGTGCCACTTGTGATCCGATCTCACTTCCCCGCTCTATATGCAAATAAACATGTAGAAAACACACGAATGTCAGTAGTAACATCCTACATATTCGTGAATGCGGTTACATTTTATTAACATTTTATTAACATCAAAATAAAAGGTCATTGTACCGGCGTATCCAATCAGTGATCCAATCACCGAAGACGCATGTCTGAACAGGGCCTGTTGGTAACAGGCTCTGGAGGTGACAGGAGGATAAAAAAAAAAGGAAAGAACAAAAGAAAACTCTCTGGTTTTGTCAGGGGTGCAGTTTCACAGGTAAGTGTGAATGGGTCAAGGGACTTACAGTAGCCATGGTTATTGTGAGTCCATGGGTGGAGTTTTGGATTCCTGGACCCTGGGAGACATAATTCACTGGCCCTCCGCCATTTTGAGTGGTGTGGGTCCCAACATCCCCCCTTTTGCTTTTAAGAACAGCCACAGTCCTTAAGAGAAAAATAGAAAGTTGAACAGTACACAGGTTGTTGGAAATAACCCGGGGGGTTGTACATTTCAGTCCTGGAGGACACCCTGAATGTTATACAGTTCAATTCCTGGAGATAACGCAAAAGTTGCTCAGTCCATTATTGAAAAAGTTTGTTCAATTTTTGAACATCTGGGCAGTTCATTAACTATCTATCTTGGCTTAGCAAGAACAGTCATAAAGTTACAAAACCAAACAAGATAAACAACAACAATAGCATTGTATAAAATATATAACCAGTGTTTCTCAGTTATTTATCAGGTCAGTTAGAAGAACAGGAATGTTAAGATGTAAATTTGTTTTGGTGAGACGTGGAGAGAGTGGCACCTAAAACGGTAAGGACAGGTGTATGATTAGTTCTGTGAGGTCATAATGCGGCCCTAAACTAGTGTTTTGCACTAGTGAGCTCATATCAAGATACTATCAAGGAGTTACAAGTGTACAGTGCAGTGGTGTCTGAATCCAATCCAATCAGATCAGAATTTAGTTTTATCAACTAATAGTAAGATGTCTGGCTCTTACTGAGTTCAGAAGCTCTTGTGTTTAACTCATGGCTCAGGGCTGTAACGCTCCAGGTAGCCAAAGGGAGAGAGGCATTCAGAAGCGTTGTCTGATAGACTATGACCTACGGTCATTGTCAGATCGGTCTCTTGGCTGGTCACGTCAGTTCTGGGCCAACATTTCTGAGTAGGGCATTCTAACATTTCTATTGTGTGAATTCCTATCTTGACGCCATTGGTGGACACGGCGGATGCACTCAGTGTCCTTATGCGGTCTTCTGTGAGTACAATGTGGGCGCGTACACTTGAATGAAGATTCTGCAAAATCAAGGACTTGAAGAAGGAGTTTTCTTCTAAGCCTGGTGCATTCTTACCTAGGAAGTATGCATGCCTTAAACGTTTTATTGTAATCCTTGAGATTCTCACTACGGGAATCATCAGCGGTGGAAGAAAATTCTTCTGTCAGTGCTTGACGGAGCTCTTTGTAGTCATTTCTGACACTGGGAGGTTGTGACTGTATAAACTTGTGCAAAGCTTTAGAGCTGGTTTTCCACACAAGTTTAACTTTCTCCCTTTGGGGTTGCATGGGGCAAGTCAATTAGATTGTGATCTAACTCCCTAAAGTAGTCTTTGATGTTTTGATCACAGTTCTCTGGATCAAAACGTTCACTGTCCTTAGCTATGAAGTCGAGCACAGTGGAGACACTGTGTTCTTTTCTGGTGAAGGCAAGACTAAGTTAGCATGAGCGAGTGCATCACGTGATTAAGTTCTCTCTGGCTGAGAGGCAGGGGCTGAACAGCTGTCATCACTCCCGTGGTTGAGTAGAAGAGAGGCTGAACAGGTTGAACCTTCGGAGGGAGGAGCACGGACGAAGGTGTTATGTCTCAGTGGCTGAGAAGAACACGGGGAAGAATATCTTCTTGAAGATAAACTATATGTCTCTTCACTGTCTGTGTAAGAGAGATGGGAAGTCAGGTAGCTGTCAGCTCAGTCTCTCAGTGGAGGTTGACGAGCTGACTTCATTCCCAAGGACTTGGAGTCGGTTGGAAATCCTTCACCTCTGAGTGGAGAGTTCACCTCTCATCAAGGGAGGAGTAACCAGAATCCCATTGGCTGAATGACTGTGGTGTTGAAAGAAGTTCTAATATAAGCCTTAACATTTGTTCTTTGTGTTGACAAAGATCTAACTCTGCTGAATGCAGGTCTTCTAAGTAACACATTTTTCTTATTAGCTGTCTGAACTTTGTGGAGGAGATCATTATTTTGCGTTCTTTGGCAATTTACTTCTTTTTCTAGGGCTGCTTTGCTCTGAAAAGCAAGGTTGGTTTGCCTTGTCTGAGCATCACAGCTGTCAGTGAGTAGCGGGTTTATTTCTTTTTATTTCACTCACTGAAACTCAACCTGCTGATGAGTTCAGGGCAGCCACGGTTTAAGCTCTGTGCTAACAAAGAAATAAAAAGCTCTACACAGGGGTTCTCCATTGTTGTGTCTGGAATGGAGGGTAAGACTAAACAGGATTTGTAATACAAAAAAAAATGCAGTTGGCTATGGTGTTGCGTTGGCAGACATCTTGTAGTGTAGCTAGGGCAGTACACTAGCCAAACAAAACAATGTGCTGGCCTTTGCTATGGGAAGTAGCTTCTTGTGAAAGAGGGGCAACTACAGCGCCATCTAGTGGCTCTAGTGGGCATACAACATTGGGGCCAGAAAAAGTAAGTAAGTACACAGGTTTACAAAATAAAAACTACCAAACTTTCAACCAAACTTTTCAACCTGCACTGAGATGCAGGGCAGCAACAGTCAGAAGACTGTCTCTTCAGGCTGGAACATGTGGCAGTAACAGCTAGGTATTTAACGTATATCACAGGGCTGGTAGCATGCTTTGGCTCTATCTCAGGCTGGAATGCGTGGCAGTAATAGCCACAAGCGCTCTATGTTGCACAGGGCCGGTGCCTCGATCTCTATCAATTAAAAGAGCACTTGGATTAACAGCAAATTGTGACCGCTTGACTAGATTGCATTCAATACCTGGTATTCAATCAAAATTCTTACAAGTTCTACAGAGTAGAGTGGTTCGGGTCCGAACACGTTTTATTTCTCTGATTCACTGCTTCGTTCTCACTAATGCTGCTCCCTCTCTTCATTCACTCTATAACTTGCTCGACAATCGCTGCTCTCTCTCTCTCCCTCCCTCCCTCCCTCGCCCATTGAGCAGAGGAGGAGGGACCAACTTTGAATGCCGTGTGTTTACAAACAGCAACCAACAACGGTTACATATTATACCTTTAAACACATCTGCACAAGTACGTACAAGTAAGTACAAGCACATTAGCGTGGATATTTTCCCTGATTAACAGATCAAAAGCTGTTAAAACTGCTGTGCCTGTATCCGACTCTGTGTACTTTGTCAGTTCATTAACTTTACATCAAAAAGTGTGATAGTGATCCTGTAGGCGCTGAAACCTGAAACCTCTCTTAATACATCAATGGCTGAAACCACACCCACAAGCGGGGAAGATGCAGTCTGTCAGGATTCCCTCAGTAGCGGCGAGTGAAGAGGGAAGAGCCCAGCACCGAATCGCCGTCAGACGGGCAAAGTGGGGAAATGTGGCGTACCAAAGACGGCTTGCTGGGTGTCACTCTGGGGCCTGAGTCCTTCTGATTGAGGCTCAGCCCGTGGACAGTGTGAGGCCAGTAATGGGGACGAAGTTTGACCCTGAATTTGATTTTTTTTTTGCATTTTTCTCAGGTTAAAAACTTTTAAAAAGAGCCCTTAAAAAAATAAAGAGGGAAAAAAACCTTTCTGTGATCTCTGACATCTGATCTAATCAGCTTGAGCACACCTTGGAAATCATCAAGACTCATAGAATCAGTTTTCTGCAACATTTTTGAATATTTAGCACCTATTTAGCGGACATTTTGAAAAATGGCTGCCACAGCACCTAGGGGCCAAATTGACAGTGCTCCGATATCTTTATCTTTTCATAACATATAAACCTTTCCTCTCTCTGAGTTCCCTTTGATAATGATGCATGTATCCCAGTAACACTATAATAACCATAATCAATGAATGGTAAATTGACAATGAATTAAGTTAATAGTTATTTTACTGTTATCAAACTATTTCTTAAAGGTTTACAAATAATTTGGTAAGCACTTATCAATACTTAATATATTATATAAAGTTATAATGTGTGCAACAATAAACTGATAATAAATACTTTACTAATGTAATCAGAATGTAATTGTTATCGTCTCTTATCAGCTGTGATACAATTTATATTTATAAACTAATTATTTTATATTATTATTATATGTTATTTGTTAACAATAAAATAACTATTAATAAGTTTACTTAACTATCAATTCACCATTTATAATTGATGGTTATTATAAAGTGTTACCTTTACTGTATCTTCACATTCTTAGCTCATAACGATGTCACTCTTGTTGTCTAAAAATGCTCTCTAGAAAGAAAATGACATATGTCACCTCTGACTCAAACTACAGTGCATGTTTTCGGATAGTTTGGTGCAGTTTGCACTGTATTTGTAACACCCCAAAAATACAAGATAGGACGAGCTATAAAAATCTGTCTAAAAATATTTTGTTTCATTACAGAAAAAGTTTTAACAATGCCGTCCTGTAGAGCTGGCAAATTGGTTCCCAAGACAGTTCCTCTTTGAAGAGAGTGGAATCCAACAAGTCCTGGCTGCTTATTTTTAGGTCAGACATGCTCAAACAGCAAAATACAGCAAAATACGAATCTTGAAAACAATGGCAAGTGCAGCAGTGAGGCTTGTTTATGCTGTTGTTTGAATTGTTAATAGGTGCAGTGTGGGCTATTGTCACTGTATTAGCTTTGATGGTGAAGCAAGGAGTACTGTATGTCTCTGCCTGTGCCATGCTCGGAGAACAAGGTGTCGATGTTTAGAGACGAGGAACAGCTGGTTCGTTATTGACTCTGACAGAGAGAGACAGAAATAGAGAATCAAAGATGGAGAGAGAGAGAGAACGGAGGAGGAGAGAGAGTGTTTTAAGGCTTCAGCCTAGGAAGTGTTTCCATGTAATGTCACAAGCTATTGTCTTCATAGTTCTGAAATCCCATTACCACAAGTGATGTGGAAGGCATCAGCGAGGGGCTACACTCTGGCCGACGAGTATAAGAGCCAAGGTGGAAAAGGTTAAATCAAGACTGAGTCCAAGTCCACTCAGCAAGGGGAATTCAAGGCCAAGCATTTCCGTGTTGTTCTTTAACATACAGCTGTTCAATGAATCATGCTTCATCCACACTGGGAACGTCAGGAGCGCTTGGCGGCTTGGTGAGACACGCGTCGGGTGTTCAAACCAGCTGCGTTTCAGCTGCTGCTGTCAGCCCTTTCTTTCTACATAGAGTTTGCCTTTCATAATGGCCATTTAATTTCATTATAAATATAATTTAGATTTATTTTAAACAGAGAAAGGTTAAGAAACGTGTGGTAATTTGTAAATAATAGTAATAATCCACAATTAAAACCCCGTACTATATTAATTCATGGAGCTCTCCAAGTCACTGCATGTTCTACAACACTGTCCGGCACATATATCAGAATAAAAGCCTTGTGTTAACAAATGAAGGAATTCTGTCCTCAGAAAAAACGCTTGAGGGCTTTTATTTTGAAATGAAAGCAGGAAATGTTGATTTGAAAACAAGTCTTTACTTTTCTTCATCTCCGTAACATTTTCTACAGATAGAGACATTGAAACTTTAGTAATGTTGCTGGTATGATGTCAATATACAGTCAATAGATCACCTTCACTGTTGCTGCTGTGAACTGCGCGCGGCTCGCGTCAAAAATAGGCGAGACCTTGAATCTCTAGAAGAGACATCCATCTCACGCGGGCAGTGTGGCTGCTCTAACCTGTTAACACGGATGGCGAAATAAAAAACAACAGGTAACGCAGCCGCCACGCACTAGTGACGTTCCCAGTGAAGCCGAGGGCTTATACTCTGACGTCAACATGCAGAGGACAGCTAAATATCTGGAACCACACCAACTATTATCCAAAACATCGTCTGTTTCTGTGTTTGGTTATCAGAGGCAACATGGCACAGAATTACCTCCTCTGGTCTTTTAATGCGTTGAGTTCCAGGTTGTTCCAAGGCTCTAGCAGCAGATTATATCAGATGGAGATAATTAACATTCATTCTGTAAGTAACTTAATAACAGACCAAAGGCTGAAGGTTGGTTTCCAACCAAAAGTCCAAAGTCCAGGAGTCGGGTCCAGGTTGACAAGGTTACCAAATCTTTTACCTCTCTTTGTTTTTTTAGCAATTAGCAATGTGCAAAATGGTAGCAGGTTTATGGCAGGCGCTGACAGTTTCTTTGCTGGTTGAAATGACAAGCTAACAGCTAATACATTCTGGCAGTAAAATGCACATTAATTTTCTCTGCACCACTATACAATGGTGAGCCAGGTGAAACCAGAACACATTGTAATTACACAAATTGCTAAAAATCCAGCTCTTACCCAATAGTAGGTTGTATATGGTTCACCCTGTATGTCTAAATAAGTGTGGTTTGTTAACGGTGCTAAATGCGAGATTGTGAGCATCTCTGTTGCCTCCGCACAGCTCTCAACATGGTGACTGCTGAGACGGTGGCTTGTAGCTAATGATGCTAACAGCGCTAGGAGTGTTAAACTGGGGGCTGGGGGGACAAGGTTTTCTTTATTATCCCCGGGGGGCAATTTGGTTCACAGCCAGCAGTAATAAATAAACATCACACAAAACAAATAAATACACAACAAATACCAACACAAATTACAATTTCAAAGTGTCGTTTACAAGGCTGATAGCAGCAGGAATAAATGACTTTTTGAACCGGTTTGTTCTGCATCGTGGCAGATTCTATCTGCAACCTGATGGAAGCAACATGAATTCACACCACAAGGGACGGCTCGGATCAAGCAAGGTCGATCGGGGCTTTCTTCAAGGACTTGACCTTATATAGTTCATGGAGGTCGTTCAAAGGTGTACCAGCAATTTTGCTGCACACCTTCACGATACCCTGTAGGTGATTCTTCTGTTTAACAGAAAGTGACCCATGCCAGCAGATAACAGAAAAGGTAAGAACAGATTTGATAAAACAGGAATAAAACATTTTTATAAAAGTGGTGTCGACATTAAAACTGCGAAGCTTACGATAAAAGTGCATACGCTGATGTGCTTTTTTTACGCACAGCATCAACCTGGGGCTCAAAGCACAGTTTGTTGTTGATCACAGTACCGAGATATTTGTACTGCTGCACCAGTTCAACAGCCTGATTGTCCATCACAACAGGGCAGATGACAGTGGGATTTTTCCCTAAAATCAATGCACATCTCTTTCATTTTTGCCACATTAATGTTTCAAAAGGATGATTTGCACCGCTCACTAATAAAATCACTCACTACAGGATCATGTTCATAGTCGTGACTGCTGAGGAGGGACACGATAACAGAATCATCCGCAAATTTGATAATGAGGCGCCCATCATGATGGCGCTGGCATTCATTTGTGTATAAAACAAATAAAAGAGGGGAGAGGACGCAGCCCTGGGGGGATCTGGTGGATGAGAAAAAGGACATCTGATAAAACACCATTCACCCTCATCCGTTGTGACCTCACTGTTAAAAAGTCCATAAGCCAGCAAATCAAGCCAGCATCAAAGATGTAAATGCTCTTCAACCTGTCTGCGAAAAACGTGGGGCTGGATGCAGTTAAAAGTAGAAGAGAAGTCAATAAAAAGTTGACGGACAAGGGACTTGGCCCCCCTCAAGATGTTTAAAAGCGTCCCTGTCGCATCATCCACACCTCTGCCCGGCCTGTAAGCAAACTGGAGAGGGTCCAACTTATCCTTGTACAGTGTCCAAAAGTGTATCCATCATCAACTTTTCAAAAGTTTTCATGACAAGAGAGGTGAGTGCCCGAAGTCCTTGAGTGTCTTTGGAGTTTTGTTCTTAGGCACAGGAACGATTATTGAGTCCTTACAAAGATGAGGGACCTTATGCAGCTGTAAGGACAACTGGAAAATGAAGCAGAAGATGTCTGCGAGCTGCACGGCACAGTTTTTCAGAACTCGACCTCCATTGCCATCGGGGCCCGGAATTTTCCTTTCTCTGACACCACGGAAATGTTTCAAGACCATGAACTTATCAATGGACATGTTATGATGTACAGGGTTAAGATCCAGATTTTTAAAAACAGATACCTCCTCACTAAAGTCATGGACATTAAAACATTTCTAAAAAAAACATTCCAGGGTCCAGGTCGGTTGTCCCATTCCAGGTAATTGCACGTATACTCTCTTGCTTCACCACTCACTTCCCATGTACACACACTCTACGCACTGGTTCTGCTCTCGAAATGAACTACGCTGCTCTTACAACAGCTGTAGGTAGGGCCGTTCGCGTTTTTTAGTCGGCCGCCGTAGCTCTTCTAAGCACTTGGCACACGGGAGAGGCTGCAACCTGCAACCTTACTGCTAGATGCCGCCAGATGTTACCCACCGTACCTTTAAGCCGTACCGTATATTACGTAAGTTCAATTGGATCAAAATGGATCGACTTCAGAGCGAAATGGTATCCGAATCTTCCGGCCGTCTTCTGTATCCATTGGGCCCATGGAGCAGGCGCAGTAGCGTTTGCTCGGTCACACGGCTCGGTCACGGGATCACAGCCGTCACGCTGTCATCACAGCTTGCTAACTCCGCCTCCCAGCCCTCGCTCCAGCCTCGGTCTGGGTCTCATTCACATGAACGGAGGAAGCGAAATAACTCTGGATTCGGCTATTAGTGCATTTTACAACTTTTAGGACCTAATGATTTAAATAAGGACTATTAGAGTATTCGTACTTTGAAGTTGATTCACCTCAGAAAAAATTATACGCTGAGTTACAGACGTCTCTTTCCCAATGCAAGTCTATGAGAAAAAATTTTTTTGGGCCCAATGGCATCACGTGACGGACACAAAAGTTGTAGTACCACCGTTTGGCCACTACGAAAATTGGGATTCACGACCGGCGCTCTTCCTGGGGGCTTGATCCATCCACCCCGATGTCCTCCTTATGCAGACTTTTTCACTCTTTATACGCCACCTGATTTCCTCCTTTGCTCCCGTCATAATTGCTATGGCCACTAGAGATCGGCGTCATCTCCTTGTATTTGTATCAACCATGTGAATAGATGATAATGGCCTTCTGAACCTACCAGTAGGTGTTGCAGGCCCTTTCTAACCCATATCTATGATATGGCCCATTCAATCAGCTGATAACATTCGAAGCGGGTGGATTCAGATCAAATGAACGCCTGATTTCCACAGACCTTGGTAGTATTTGTCCTCATGCTGTAGGTCATCCTGAAAGCCACAAATGTCACTTTTATATTGTAAATGCTGGTGTGACTAAACTCTTATGCTGATGAAATTTGCCTTTACTTTGATCACTGTAACCAAAAGCAAACCTGCAAGGATTCCGTGACATTTTTGTTGCCAATGAGAGCACATTTCACGCATGCAGACCATCATCAGTGTGGATATTCGGGGGAATAGTTCCCTGATGTGGCTCTTTGTCTCCAAAAACCTATTTGACTTGGACTCATATTTTGTCAACACAGTTATGGTGTATGACTTCATTTACATATTTATGCCTCTTGAATCAATACTCAATGTGTGCATGTGTACAAAGCATGCATCATGATCATTTCTTTTCTTTTTTTTCTCACTCTTTAGCACTTGCCTCCCAAGACAATTTTCCCTGCATATATTTGATCTCATCCTCTCTCCCATGGTATATTTAGCTGAGAAAGTTTTATCACCCTCAACCAGCAAATGACTGTGGTCATTTGTACAATATTTCACGTTTCAAATCAGCGAGGCACACAGCCGCAAATGACAGCCACGGTTTGTGCACTCCTCAATCACTGCAGAATGAGCACACAAAAATAATCACATTAGCATAGTAATCTGAAGGAGAAGTAGTAGTAATGACTTATTTGCCTTGAATTACCAACAACTGAATATTTTTTTCTCTTGTGTACACATGATAACACGCTCAAACATTTACAAGCGCCGAAAACAGTCGCCATCAATTCATTAGTCAGCTCTGCGTGAGAAATTTCTATTTCCATAATCTCCGAATAATAAAGAAATTCTTCAGTAATCTATATGAAATAAGTAGCTTTGGACAGGCTTTGAGTCGACTGTGTTTCAGTCTGCTTAATAGGTATTTGTCCGCACAATGCTGAGACTGTTATTATTTATGGTTTGGGGCTGTATTTTACAGCTGAATTAAAGCCATGCATCAGCAGCGCAAGTCTCTTTTGGCGATATTATGTTGTCTTTTAATTTACTAGAAGAAGAGTAGGTTAAGTATCTAACTCCATACTGAACCAGTTGATCCAGTGATCAACTACACAGCATGACACCCCACTAGAGGGAGTATTTACCTTTCTCCCTTCAGTTATTCCCACCTCACACTCCTCCACAGCCTCTGCAGGTCACTAAAAAGTGGCTGCTTTCCTCTGAATGTGGAAAGCCAAGATGACAGAAAGAAATAGACACAAACTATTTGATATACCATATTTGTTACCATACCTGCATTAACAATGACAACCTCCACAACCTCCCAGCATCATTTTTTTTTCTATTTTATTTAGTGCGAAGAGACATAACAGGTGAAAAACAAGACATAAAACAGAGTAACAGAAAAGTAATAATCTGGGGCTGGGTGAGAAGATTTACTTCTGTTTGCTCGAGAGAAAAAAAAAAAAAAATAAAGATATAAAAGGGGGGTATACGTGGGAGGAGAGAGGGAGGAAAGAAGATACATTTTGTTGATTTTTTACAACATTTAATTAAATTTTGTATCTATTATTTTTTTCTTCCTGTGAGCTGTCTGTTGTTGGGCATGCCCCATAATCCTCCATCCTGAACATCATCACACATGAATACAATTGGGCTCATTGAATCTCACCTTTACAGTGATACCCAATTTATGTAATTCCAAGACTGTTTAGGGACCCCAGTATACAGAAATATTCAAACACATCATTTTAGAATAGGCGGATATAACACATTTATACTGGATGCATAAAACTTCATTGTTTTGCCCCAAACTGCATGTGATTATCATAAAGTGGGCATGTCTGTAAAGGGGAGACTCATGGGTACCCATAGAACACATTTTCATCCACATATCTTGAGGTCAGAGGTCAAGGGACCCCTTTGAAAATGGCCATGCCAGTTTTTCCTTGCAAAACATTTAGCCCAACTTTGGAGCGTTATTCAGCCTCCTTCTAGACAAGGTGGCATGACATGGTTGGTACTGATGGATTCTTTAGGTTTTTAGTTTCATATGATATCTGTAGCTTCACTCTAGCTCTAAAACCTACTAGAGCCTATGAAAGACAGTAAAGTCAGAAAGTCAGTGAACACTGAGGCTACTCCCGGTATCTGCGGTGATCACACCAATGAGATTGATTCAGCTGATTAGCTGCCTCGCCTCTGTTGTTGCTGTACGACTGCAGGTTATTTTCAGTGAGCAGCACACCGGGGCCAGTCCTGACCTCCCCGGGGCACTAAGCAACATTCTGCTAATGGGCCCTACTACCTGACCCGTGAGCCATGCAAACCATTTGCCATTGCCACACAGTCACACCTGACAACCCCAGTGTATTACACTGCTGCAGTGCAATTATTCATAATTACTATAATTAATTTTATCAGCTGCATCAGGCCTACTATTCATACTGGCTCACTATTAATACTATGGTGTGGATGAATACTGACCATTTTAAATTCAATATTTAATCAACAGTCAGTGTGCATGCTTTCCATCTTGCATTAGAGTTGTAACTTAACATTGGCTGAAAGATTAGATAATCATTGTCTTGTTTTAAGATGATGTGGGCATGAGGAGTGCCATCACACCTACAGTATATATTGTCTGGATCGGTGGCGGCTGGTGACTCAAACAATTTGAGGAGGACAGGAGGAACACCAACCCACGGTGTCATGTTATTGTATTATGTTATTTCTCTTATTTTGCACTTGTACCTCCATTTGATGTACTATATGTGCTCAGTGCTGCTTGATATATGTGCTCTCATGTTCTTAATTTTCACGTCATATAGGGGGGGCTTAGATGGGATTCCGATTTCTTTTTAAATTTGTATTCTGTAAATCTTTTAATCTGGAAAGAACTTTTTGCTTAAGTTTCACAAGTGTTATGGAAATGATTATTATTATTGCTACTCTAGTTGCCTAGGTTACTTATCTCTACTTTCTTATGTAAAACGAAAAAATAAGCAGTAAAACAATGGCTTATGAGATTTCTTAAAAACAATCACTGCAGCCTCAGGAGTGTTTGTAATGTGTCACTAGAAGCCTGTCTGTAACTGGGTGTACAGCCCACACCTGGATCCTGTCCTGGGTGAGCGCATCGCACGTCTCCGTAGCTCCGCTGTGGGTCCAGCCCAGACAGCTGACGGCGAGGTCCAAGCAGCGAGCCCTGAGCGGATCTCTCTCCATCCACTCTCCGGCAGGGTACAACTCCTGCCCGACCCACGCTCAGCTGTCTGGGCTGACCCACGGCGGGACTACGGTGGCGTGCAGCAGTCCGACGCATTGTCGCGCTCCTGGACTGGATCCCGGTATGGGCGACAGACTGCTGCACAAGTTCGTCAGGGCTGCTACAATAAGCTAACTGTTGGGTTAGCTAACACTAGTAGCTACCTACAGCTCAATAAAAAAGGCTTAAATATAAATTTGATTTGTTATTTTATGTGTTTAAAAGTAGTTCACAATTTACACGTTATAATTTATTTCATAGTGTGCTGCTGTCTGGTACTTTACTGACAGTAGAGACTGAAGATGACATTTAGACATCATCATTGGACCAATGATGTCCGCTGTCGATCTTGTATTCTGCTGGTTGTTGATTGGTAAGGGTAAGCTAAGGGAGGTTATCCTGACGTGTTTTGGCCAATCACAGATAAGCATGAAAAAAATTATATGCATTGAATTGATAGGAGATGTCCCGCCCTAAGGGAGGACGGGGACCTGCCGCCCCCGCTCTATCCCCCACGATGCCGACAACCACTTCACATACACAGGCTGCCCTTTCCCCTCTGCCCTGCAGGTGTCGCAGTGGTGGCATTTAAATCAGGATTTGAATAATGGATTTTTTCCAAAGAAGAAAAAAAAAATAAAGAAAATATTTATAAATGAGATTTGGTAATGGTTTATTTCAACCAATTACTCTTTATTTCATATTTTGATCTCCCTCTTGCCTCTCAAAAAATAGAGGAGGAGCCACCTCCTCTGCCTCTATGGACCAGCCTCTAATGGTGTATTCAGACAGACAGTATAAAGAGAGAGAATAAAATTCAGGATATCTCAGCTTCTGCTGCACCAATTTTAACCATTCTTTTTAGAACTCTGCCACAACAGGAACGTCAGGAGCGCGTGGCTGTGCGTTACCTGTTGTTTTTTATTTCGGCATCCATGTCAACAGGTTAGCTCAGCCACACTGTGAGACAAGCGTACACACACACAGTATATTGACATCATCAGCTACATTACTACAATTTCGATGTCTGTATCTGTAGAATATGTTATGGAGATGAAAAAAAGTAAAGATTTATTTTTAAATTAACACTTCCTGCTTTCATTTCAAAATAAAAGCCCTCAAGCGTTTTTTTTTCCTGTGGACAGAATTACTTCATTTGTTAACACAAGGCTTTTATTCTGAAATATGTGCTGGACAGTGTTTTAGAACATGCAGTGACTTGCAGAGCTCCATGAATGAATATAGTAAGGGGTTTTAATTGTGGATTATTACTATTATTTACAAATACATGTTTCTTAACCTTTCTCTGTCTAAAATAAATATAAATTACATTTATAATGAAATTAAATGGCCATTATGAAAGGCAAACTCTATGTAGAAAGAAAGGGCTGACAACAGCAGCTGTGAACACCCGACGCGCCAATCACGCAGCCGCCACGCCATGCGATGCAGCCGCCATGCACTCTCGACGTTCCTAGTGTGGACGAAGCGCTAATCTGTCCCTCTGGAGTCACATACCTTTATAGAAGCACAATGACAAATCAGTGGTGTGCACCTTTAAAGGAAAAGACCTTGTGTTGACAGCTTATGTCCATTAAGATGGATAGAAAACTGCATCAGCGGTCCTGACTGGCCATTTGCACTTAAGGGTTACACACACAGAACCAATATATTCATACAATGACTAGCTTGGAAAGGAAAAATAGTTTTCCACCACTGGTTTGAATATATAAGCAAATATATATATATTGTACAACCCAAAGCTTAAGGCATCGATGTCACCCCCTCCCTTCCGGCAGTTATCGAAAGTTATTCCAGGAAACACTAAAAGCCATTAACTGAAGTGGAAATGGGTGAGGCAAGGTGAGGTAAAGTGAGTACACCAAAAAGATAAATTGCCACATTTTGTCACAAAATAACTCCCGGAAGGTATTGGATATCACAGATTGATGATATATAACAGTTTAGGAGTATCCGAGGGTGGAATTTTCTTTAACATTTATCTAGCCTTGAGTTGCTGGCTCTGCTCCCTGACTGGAGATAGAGAAGGAGTGACATTTAATTTCACGTTTTTTTTTTTTCCCCAGTATGGAGGTGTTTTAAATGAATTGCCTACACTATTAAAACCACTACATGGTGTTTAATAGCTGATTTATCGCGCATTTTGTGCTAAAGATCCAGGTTCATGTGTAAGGAACCTGACAAGCTGTTCTGCAGTTCCGCAGAGCTGGCAACATATTTGGATATTAATTGGCCCGACCCTTGCTGAGGTGGAGGCAGCCATTGTTAAAAGTGACCTTTGGAGTGAGTCTGCAGGCATACATTCTTTTTATCTGAAAAAAAGTGTTTAAGTCGGAAATCGCATTCATGAACATCAGGGTATTAAAACCATCACTGTGGTTATGTTTGAGCTGAGACTAAGGCTTGTTTTCTTTGTTTGTGACATTGTGCTTGAAATTCTTAGAGCTTATAGCTTCAGATAGCTGTAGGCCAGCTGTGTGTAAACAATACTAGAAAAAGATATTAAATTGATTTATTATGCCGTAACTGAAATGTCATGGTAATTGTTTGGCCACTGCTAAAGACAGTTTCTGGTTTCTATGTGAATCCTTTTGTGTTGTAAGAACATATTTTAATCACGTATTTGGTTGAGTCATAGGAGTGTGTGTGACCTCAGCTCTCACAGTAAAATGAGGACACATGAAGTGAAGTGATAAATGTTAAATTCTAAGAAAACAAGGCCTTGGATTTCAGCATTTTACTACAAGCTAGGACATCTAATAAATGGGACTTCTTTTCACTGAATCCTGTTGTCTTTAATGTGAATTAAAAAATAATAATTTGGAGGACAAAACTGAGTCTAATCTAGTTTGATCTACTGTAGAATGATCACCATCATGTACTGTTTACTCACACTTTATCTGTAATGCTCATAGAGAATACTGTTAAATATCCCCTCAAGACATGATCCTTAAAACTACATCTACTCCTTCTTCCTCATTAAAAAAAATCTATTACGACACACAAAAAATGTATTCTAAGTTAAAAGTTAATTGGTCTGATTTTTTTCAGAATCAGCCTCATTGTTTTACTGTTCACTCTCCTAAAGCATGGAGAGATTGGCCGCGTGAGCAGCGCGTTAACTGTTATTTTTTATTTTGGCGTCCATGTTAACAGGATCGAGCAGCGACACTGCCCACATGAGATGGTCGGCTGCATGTCAGCTGCGTCTCTTCTAGAGATTCGAGGTCTCGCCTATTTTTGACCCAAGCTGCACGGTTCACAGCAGCAACAATGAAAGTGATCTATTGACTGTATATTGACATCATATCAGCAACATTACTACAGTTTCGATGTCTATATCTATAGAAAATGTTACGGACATGAAAAATAGTAAAGATTTATTTTTAAATCAACACAGTGTTGTAGAACATGCAATGATTTGGAGAGCTCCACGAATGAATATAGTATGGGGTTTTAATTGTGGATTATTACTATTATTTACAAATTACCACACATTTCTTAAAGGGACTGTTTGTCACTTCTTACACATATAAATCACCCGGGTCGGTGTTCCATGCGCTTGCATATGCGCATACACACGCTCCCATGTGGCTACACTCCAACACAAACTACACGGAAGCACCAAAACCGCAAAGTTCTATCTAGTGAAGCCCGTCTAGGATGTGGGAGAGACCGTAGGTTTGGTCTCCAAGGCCGGAGTCTCTGCTGTACTCTGCTCCTCTGCCTGCTTGCCTTCACTCAGCTCGCTCCACCTCACGTGTATGCGCACACTGCACACTGCAGAAGACTTTGTAGCTCTGAGAATATCTAGTGAATGTACAGTCGACATTTTTGCAGAAATAAATGCTGCAGCTCCTCCAGACCAACAGAGGTTTTCCGTGTCTTGTGGAGTAACGGAGCTCCGCAGCAAGAAATGTTATTGTGTTGACCGGGTGCCGGTTTTTCCCTCCGCCCACGGTCACGAGGCTGAATCAGGAAAAGCCAACACTAGGATCAACAGTGATTCATGGAGAGACCTTGGTCTGGTCAGCTAACATTACTGCCAAGCAGCTGAAATATAGAGTGATATTGTGCTTTTAGCTGACGTGTGTCGCCTCATTGTGTTGAGCGATGCTCCTTCATGTCTATTTAGAGCGAGCAAGCGCGAGCCCGACGCTGACTTTCGTTGACTTAATCGCCACAGGTGTCGCTGTTAACATGCATTTCTGAAAGTTACAAATAGTCCCTTTAACGGCCACAGGTGTCGCTGTTAAGCATTTCTGAATCTTACAAACAGTCCCTTTAACCTTTCTCTGTCTAAAATAAATATAAATTACATTTATAATGAAATAAAATGGCCCTTATGAAATGCAAACTCTCAGCAGCTGCAGCAGCAGAAACGCAGCTGGTGTGAACACCCGACGCGTGAATCATGCAGCCCCCACGCGCTCCTGACGTTCCCAGTGTGGATGAGGCTTAAGTTACCATGGTGATCTACCCCGTTAAGAAGTGATCCACCTTCGTAGGACGGAAAACCCTAAAGGGTTAACCCTGAAGTTACTTCGCTGACTCCAAATCCTGCTTCGTAGTACAGTACAGGCCTCTGGTGCTAATTCAAACCAAACATGTCCTGTTGCTGCTTCACATCAAAAGCATTGAAACACAGGCTGGCTTTTATTGTGAAGCATCCGCAGGTAACGCAATGTGTTCGTCACCGAGGTTAGTGCTGACTGGAATCGTTCATCAGCGGTTCTACAAAATAAGACAGTAGTCATTTTTTCTTTTGACAGAGGGTCAACATTAAGTATGTCAGGGAATGGAACAGACAGGAGCAGCCACAGTGAGCTGTTAGATGAAGAGCTGCAGGCGACTCCACAGTGAAGTAACTGACTTTACTGTCTCCCTGCTGTCGTGTGGAAAACTACTTCTTTATTGACACTTTGTGAATTTGTTTGGCTGCATTGTGTTGGTGGTGTAATCAGATACACCTGTTGCTCTTATAGTATTTCTGACAAAGCAGCTGCTCAATGAGTGTTTGCTGTAGTATTAAATCACACTTGTTGTTTTCATCAGTAACCATGGGTGTGTCGCCAAATCAACCAGGACTGAGACACTAAAGGATTACAACTTTAAAGGTGAGCAGTTTCCCCCTTCAGCAGATGACTGTGAAAACAATCTTCTACTGTCAAACTCTGCACAGACATCATCATCATCATCATCATCATCACAACACATTTTTGAGTGGAGGGGGATGTGAAATTTTAGCTCATGTATACCAAAGTGCAATGTGCCTCTAATACATTAACGGGGAAAACCAAACAACAGTGTACAACATGGAAAATGCCCAAATCTAAAAATAAATAAATAATAATAATAATAATAAAAAAATTTAAATACTATTGAATGCTGAATATTATCGGAAACAGAACGTAATGACATCTTGTGTTTCTTACTATTTGACAATCGTATTGACCTGAGAAAGACACAAAGCCCTGCCTCTATAGCTTTTATAAACTGCTATTAACCTCAGTCTATTCCTGTTGTCGTTGCTGTCCCTTTTTCTATAGCTCAGTTTGTACTTTAAAGCAATTCAGTGAATCTCGATCTGACCTATGTTGTTTTTAAGCTTTGCGTCGTGTTGTTCACGGCTGAAATTGTATTTTTAAGCTTATATTTTTAGCAAATGGATCTAAATAAAATGCGACAGAATGCAGAGAGCAGAGTCAAGTTCGTCGCTTTTGAAGAGAGTTTCCACACACACCGCTGTTTGAGACACAACGGTGCCGAGTCATTCCAGCTGCCTGACAGTGATGTATCATTAAAGTCACTGTCAAGTGACCTCCTCACAGCGTTTATATTTCTAAGCCTGTTCTGAAAAACATCTCATCTCATAACATGCTGTGATTATTCTCTGTACTAAACTCAGTCAGAATGAAGTCCACTGTGTACAGCAAGAGCTCATATTGTGATGTGATATTCTAGTATAACCAATTCAAAGATACTTTCTGTGTCAAGATGTGAAACATACTGTCAGAGACGCCCTCAAAGACTTCTGCAAAAGCTTAAATGTTTAGTGAAAGTGCACAGCAGCAGACTAAGACTTACAATGGGTATCACATGTGCTGTTAGTTTGTCTTTTTTTTCTTCTTTTGGCTTGTATTTCCTCCTCACTTTACTCAGTAGGATAATATGGGATAGATAGATCTGCTGTCTGCAGGCTAATCACAGACCTTGTACAATACATTGAATTTTCAATTCATCTCAATTTCTAGTCTATTACAGATGATGGGGAGTATATAATATCGAATTTGATCGAGTATGTGGAATTTAATCGATCTACTATTAAATAAAGAGCTGAAATATAAATAATGTGCAGTTACATTCTAGATCAGTAGAATGGTCTATTTTAATTTTCAATTTTCATTGAAGAAGACTTGAAACTAGTGATTGAGACCATAAACTCATGTTTACAATGTTTACTGAGGTAATAAATCAAGTGAGAAGTAGGCTCTTTTTCTCATAGACTTCTATAGAATCAGAGGAGTCGCCCCCTGCTGGCTATTAGAAAGAATGCAAGTTTAAAGCACTTCGCTTTTCATAACAGGAGGTTGCAGCCTGGGTGTGACAATCTCCCCTTCTTTAAAATGGGAAATCAACACTTCAGCAGTAAAGCCAGAGTAGAGCTTAGCAAAGAATTTTCTTTCTTCTTTTCTGACAGGTGAAAAAGTTTGACATATCACCAGAACAGCCGGATTCTGCAAAAGCACTTACCCAGAGTCGGTATTTTTTTTTTTTGTGTGAGCTCACCAAACCAAATTCTTATCAACTATGTTGTATTGAATCTTGAAGAGGGAATGGCAACCTCGTGAAGACAGAGGGACAACTGAAGGACACAGTGGCTGTACAGTGAGGATACATTAGTTTGCTTTTACAGCCAAAGGAATGGGTGAATACACAGCAGTAGCTCTGCATTCATCAAGATTATTTCTCTTAAAGCTGCAGTGGGCAGAATTGGAGCAAATATGATTAAAAAAAGTTTTTTTATAAAACGGTCGCTATATCCTGACAGTAGTACATGAGACAGGTAATCTGAAAAAAATCATGTGTCTTTGTGTCCTCTGGTGCTCCTAACAGCATCTGCAAGATTTCACAAACCGGAAGAAAACAACCAATCAGAGCTGATCTGGAGTCTGCCGTCCAGCTGCCGTCTATGAGCAAATATCAAATATGAATTAATATTCTGTTACTGTAATGTCTATTTCTCTCCAAAAATGTTTTCAGAAACATCTTGTAGTGCACGGTTTAGCTGTAAAATGAGAA
This sequence comes from Sebastiscus tertius, assembly GCA_916701665.1. Taxonomy (NCBI): domain Eukaryota; kingdom Metazoa; phylum Chordata; class Actinopteri; order Perciformes; family Sebastidae; genus Sebastiscus; species Sebastiscus tertius. The sequence continues at coordinate 83,336 of CAKAOH010021492.1, read as the reverse complement.
AGTTTGTGACCCAGCAGCCATGTTGAGATCTCTTGAGGAAATACCAAACACCGCCCACCAGCCGGAGCACAACCAATAGGAAAACTCTCTCTCTCTCGCTCTGAAATGACCTGTGATTGGTCAAAGTCCCCTCACGGGTTCGATTTTTAAAAGCCTGACAACAGCCATGAGGAGTTGCAGAAGTCTAGTTTTTAGAACACTTGAATTACAAAATGCTGAAAGGTTATTATGGAATTGTTGCCAAAAACTTGTTGCCTACTGAAGCTTTAAGTGTTGATTTTCATTCATGAATTAATCATGAAGCAAGCTAACCTGACTGCACAAAAAGCTATCTGAACCACTTACTAAGAAAGTAGCAGAAGAATCAATAATTCCTTTGCCCCACTTTACCTTTTTAAAGCAACATTTTTGTAAAAATGCTCTCTCTCCATAATAATAATAAAAAAACTGATGAATTGTTTTAACTCTGCTGCCTCAGAATGCACTGCTATCTGTAGAGAATTGCAGTCTTGTGAAAATGCAGTCATTACATACTTATGATGCACGCCTTGACTTTTAAAGAATACAGTTGTCATTTAGAGTTATTGCCCAGGTTCTTATAAGTCTAGGTCTGGTTTATGTGTCCTTCAAAATAAAAGACGATACAACCGCAATGAAGCCAGTTTGTCCGGTGAAATGTTGGTACTTAAATTATACTATGTATTCACTGAATCTGAGTGCAATCGTTGTTTATGGTACTTATGTATCTTGTGTATGTCACACATCTAGGTGTGTGTTACTTTTTTAAGCTTAGATTTCCCTAGATCATTTTGCCCAAGCCATATCTGTTTGTTTTTTTTAAATATCCACTATGATTTTAAAGACCAACTGAAATCAAGTTAGTCATGACTTTATGAAATAAAATCATGTCAAAGTGATTAAAAAAATCGTGTTAATATTCCATTACTAAAAGAAAGTAAAGCGGCCTTTGGAGAGCACAGCACATTAGTCGGCGGGCCGGTGTATGTGTTGCAATCATAGACTGTATGTAAAGATGGATGACATGACAACACCCCAAAAGTGAATCCACTGCACCACCGAAGGTGCTCCCGTCTGCTCTGAGACTGGCACTCGGCTTATTGTACACTGTTGTAAATCTATTTATATTGAATTCTGGAGTCTGTCTTGTTTTAAAGTTTGTCTTTATTGAAGTTATTCAATAATGTGGCTGAGGACCTGAAACCATCTGGCCTGGTTGAAGATTTTCTCCCACACAATTGAACACCAAAACCTACTCATATTGACGTTTGAGGGTAAGTTTTTAAGCTGTTGACGTGCTATGCCTGAGCCCCGGGTCACACAAGGAACGTCAGCAGCATGTGGCGGCTGCGGAACCTGTTGTTTTTTATCGTCCATGTTAACAGGTTAGAGCAGCCACACAGCCCGCGTGAGCAGCGTCGCTCACACGCTCTTCTAGAGATTCGAGGTCTCGGCTATTTTTAACGCGAGCCGCGCAGTTCACAGTAACAACAGAAAGTGAATGTGATCTATTGACATTAAACAGTAAAGATTTACTTTTAAATCAACACTTCATGCTTTCATTTAAAAATAAAAGCCCCCCCAAACATTTTTTTTTTTCTGTGGACAGAATTCCTTAATTTGTTAACACAAGGCTTTTATTCTGAAATATTTGCAGGACAGTGTTGTAGAACATGCAGTGACTTGCAGAGCTCCATGAATGAATAAAGTACCAGCTTTTAATTGTGGATTACTACTACTATTTACATATGAGCACACGCTTCTTAACCTTTTTCTGTCTAAAATAAATCTAAATGACATTCATAATGAAATTAAATGGCCATTATGAAAGGCAAATTATGGAGAAAGAAAGGGCTGGCAGCAGCAGCAGCCCACCAGCAGCAGAAACGCTACTGGTGTGGACGCTACACGTGTGAGATACGCAATAGTTCAGCGAGGCAGCTGCCACGCACGGCTCACGTGCCCCGTCTGGCCCGAGTGTGACAGTGTTGTGCATGAACGCACCAAAAGAGCACATTCATTGAAAATGCATGTTTTTGGTGTTTTGGTTTTTAGTTGCAAACAGATACGTACTGTGTTTTACAGCACCTAGCATACCAGCATGGCTAGTGCAATCAAAGAAGCGGAGACATCATCCACCGTCTATTCCATCCCCGCCTCCAAAGTCTCAAAAGTCAACTTGACAAGCGAGGGAATGTCGAGCAGTTGCGGGCGGGTAGCGAAGGTCGAGCGAGCTAGCGCTCATCGCAGTCCTGTCCTCACAGGACCGCATCTGTGCACGCAGAGCAGAAATTCTCCCTCACGAGGCTGCTTTTCTGCTCGTGGATACTGTTCTGTGCACTCATATCACGTGCCTGTCTTTTAAGTGCACAGGTTATGAGACTAATTATGAGTATCTGACCGGTAGCCTATAAAAGAAAAAAAATAACGAAGAAATGAACGTGAACTAATTAATTTTAATGTGTGTGAACTGAACTTTGAGCCGGCTCTTGTGAAGTGTGGACAATACTGATGGCTGACTACCTCGTTACCTAGCTATCTAGCCTGCGTTGGTTTGGTTTCAGAAGTGGCGGGGGGGCTCATGAGGTCAGAGATTTCCAGAGAAACAAAACTTTAATTACCGTATGTGAATGCTATTTCCTGCATTTATATAAATATAGGAAATAGTATATTATAATGGAATTGATTATAAGGCTTTCCAAATTAGTAGTCGTCGAATACATTTTCTTATGTAAATGCGGTATTATTAAACGCCACTTGAAAGGTTTCATTAATACCTGATACCTTATGCTAGATAAATATTGTATTTGCTTCTTTACTAAGAAGAGCTCTCAGTACTGACTATAAATAGTGTCTGCAGTGTCTTCCTCTCAGGCTGCAGGTATAAATCTACCTATTAGAGGGTAGAGTAGTTGCTTCTATAAGGGCGAAATCTGGGGCAAAAAAGTCTGTATATCATTCGCTACTGCTTGTAAAGCTTAATTACTGTGAACTGTCAACAGATGGAATTTACTACGAAGACGATGTTTAGAGAGATTTTAGTGACTAAAACTGAGATTATTAAAATGAGGGCGACATTTCATCCCCATGGAAAGTAGCTAGTGAGTAGCTAATGGGGATTTATTTTCATAAACAGAAACTTTGACAAAATTAAAGGCACCTTGTGAATACATTCAACATCTCACCAAACTGCATTGCAAGTATCGTAAAGGTCTGTGTAACATGTTGAATGCTTCTCCTACATTTGAAAATATGTTCACGTCCTGTTTACATTGGCGTCCAGTCGTTTTCTGTGGTCTAACAGTTGCTCTGATGCTCTGCCAAGTGAGGTCAGCCAAACGGTGACATCATACCAAACAATGGAAAATATTCATATACCGCTTCTACTTCTTCTTGTGCCAGTGCATTTTGCAGCACAGCAACAGAAGCCAGAAAATTTGAAGTGCATTGGCATTTTATCACAGAATATATGCTTTTTCATTTTCTTTGACTGTGGGACGATTCCTCAGGTTTTCATTTCTTAACAGTCTTGAAAGGTATTTGGCAGAAATGTCCCCACAGGACGAAGACCTTTTCATCAAAACATGACTGTACAGGGCCACTATTGGTCCAAATCTCCGCAGCTTAAAGCTCCCCTCCAGCCAGTTTTACTTCCTGTTTTACGATTAACGTTCATTCTCAGAAAACAGAGAATGGGGATGTAGTTAAATAGTCAGACGTAATTCATAACAATGGCAACCAGATTGCATCATTTTTCAACCCAGTTTAGATGAAACCAGTTTAGATGAATTTACTGTTTATCAGACCACAAATGAGACAAGAATTATCTCAACACGCCGACTCTCTCTCTCACTCGCTCTCTTCTTGACCATCTCCTCCTGGTGAGGCGGCCGTCTGGCTGCTGCTGCACCGAGGAGCTGCAGGATGGATAGACATGTTGCGGAGGTCCAGCGTTTGAAATGCAGTTTCGGGGACTTTTTGGAGGTGCACCGTCCACCAGCGCCGGCCGCTCTCTCCTCAGCTGCCAGCACCGACATCACACCGGGCCGCACTGAGATTTGTTTATTTCTCTAACGGGGCTTTTTCTCTGGTTTTCTGTTGGGTTGAAAGTTGTGCGCTCCCCGTCGTTCGGACCTCCGTTAATGTATCTGCACTAGGAGGAGACGGTAAAGAAGAGAGCGAGTGAGAGAGACAGTCAGTGAATTACACAAAATCCCACCGGCAGAATGAACACAACACACTGTGTTGATTTCAGCCGTTCACTGCACATTAAATAAAATGAAAACCCTCAGTTAGCTAATGCAACAAGTTGGACTAGCTAACTACACCTTACTAGCTAACTAACTCGAAAGACAAACTGACAGACAGATAAACAGACTTATTGGTTTGCCACTGCTCAGACTCAAACGAGCATGAGTGCGCCTGCATCTTGGAGGAAGACCTTTGACCTGCAGCTTCTACAATAGTCATACGTCATATTTTAGCAACAACCTTCTTTTGTTTTTTTTAACTTTGAGCACAAAATGAACAGTGTGGTTAATCAACTTAGTCAGGAAATGACTCAAATAAATATGACATATAGAAATGCCAAAATACACTAGAGGGGGGCTTTAAAGGCCTTCATCAGTAATGGAAAGAGAGGGATATTGGACTGCAGTGCATTTCATAAGTATGGGTTTTGTAATTGTATATAGGCTTTATTGTATTTTTAGAAACTTAAAACATACATTTTTGTAAAAAAAATGGAAAACAGGAAGTCTCTTTGGCTGTTGAACATTTGCTCATTTGTCTTCCAGCGTGGATTCCCAACTCAATGACGCAGCAAATTCCACTCCAAAAGGGCATTGCCCCAGAGGTTTGCAAAGGAGATGGCCCCTGAGCTGATTTTAGACCTATGTTCTCCCTTGGCAGAGTGCCCCACTGCCCCATGATTGAATGCCACTTGACATATTTTCAATAGGTTCCTCACCTTTTTTTCCCCTGTACTCCTGAATATACATCAGAGCAGCTGGTGTCTCAAGAGAAGAGTTGTTCCTTCCTTTTCCTTTTCAGCTCTCTGATAGCGTCTTTAAGCCGTAGGGTACCGCTTTTTCCTTGACAGATGGAAATGTGCAGGGAGAGCTGATCTATAAACCCTCCAGTTATGACTGAAGTAACTTTGTGTATAACACGCAGAAAAAAAATGTATATATATATATATATATATATATATATATATATATATATATATATATA